>JAHKKF010524441.1:3527-24139 GCA_019740295.1 Labeo calbasu | reverse complement strand
TTTAAAAAATATTAAATTATGACTGACAGCCCCAGCCCAAAAATGTGCGTCGGCCCAGCGGGCATTGCCCGGTATGCCCTATGGTCAGTCCAGGCCTGTTAGGGATGGGACAATACATCTATTCGTGGATCGATTCTGAAATCTTCCGAATGCATCGCCATTCTCTTTGCAATCGATTCTGAGCTTAGATTTTAACAGCAGATGGCGCTCTAATTATCCGCACACTCAAATGGTCATGAAGAAGAGAGCTGAAGAGAACTTGTGCGTCATGTAATTTCACCTCGGCTCAGAATGCTTTTATGACGCGAGATTATTGTAAACACGGCCCACTGTGAACACCTTTGTAATTCGCTTCAACCTTTTGTATGATGTATAAATTATCATTTTAGGTTCAAGTGCGTGTAAGGATTTGGAAACAAGCAGAGCACGACTGTTTCTAAAGCAAGCAGTGCCACCTGCTGTTCAAAACTGAGCTCAGAATCGATTTGAGAAACAATCGCGATGTGTTCGGAAAATCTAGAATTAACGCTGAAACATTTCTCGATTCGCGTTGCAACGGTGTATCGTCCCATCCCTGCCTTACATATACCTCGATAGCTTACAATGATTTCAGTCATTACTAGAGAGTTATCATGATCTTCACTTTAGAATACGGATCCAAAAAATGAGTAATTCCTTCTGAAGTATGTTGTATTACCTGAGTCATTACTAGTGGGATACCATGATCTTTACTTTAGAATTATACATTTTGCATCATTCACATTAATTATGAACCTAGTAGTTCTTCTTAGTAGGTCTTTGGGAGACTGTAGTTACTGATCAGCTAATAACCACCACTTTAAACTGAGCACTAGTACTTACTGATTTGTTAATCAGAATTTCTTGTTAGTCAGTAGTAGTTACTAGAATGTTAATAGTGCATTAGTCATTTGTTTGTGTAGTTATTCACTAATGACGGAACTGTTCTAAAGTGTTACCTTTTAAAAATGTTAGACAGAAGTCCAACTAAAGCATTTCAGAAAGAAACGTTGCATGTCTAAACAGCATTTTTGAGTCATAAAGAAATTATGTTTTTTGAGGAAAACATTACAGGATTTCTCACCATATAGTGGACTTCTATGGTGCCTTCGAGTTTGAACTTTCACAGTGCAGTTTCAGTGCAGCTTCAAAGGGCTCTAAACGATATCAGCCTTATCTAGAGAAACAATCAGTTATTTTCTTGTCTAGCTCTGCATGTAGCTGTGCATTCGGGTTCAAGACAGTTAGGGTAGGTAAAAAATCTCCCATCTCATTTCCTCCTCCAACTTCAAAATCGTCCTACATCGCTGCAGAAGTACCAACCCAGTGTTTACAAAGTGAACGTGCAAAGATCAAACACTTTTGCAAAAAAAGGTAAAACAGTGATGTAGGACGATTTTGAAGTTGGAGAAGAAAATTAGTTTTTCAACCTACCCTAACTGTCTTGAACTGGAATACACAGAGCACACACAGAACTAGACAAGATGAGCATTTTTTATAGAGAAAAAAAAAACTATTATTTCACCAGATAAGACCCTTCTTCCTCAGCTTGGTTCGTTTAGAGCCCTTTGAAGCTGCACTGAAACTGCATTTTGGAAGTTCAAACTCGCCAGCACCATAAAAGTCCACTATATGGAGAGAAATCCTGAAACATAATTTCTTTACAACTGAAGAGAGAAAGACATAAACATCTTGGATAATACAGGGGTGAGTAAATTATCTGTACATTTTTGTTCTGGAAATGAATTTATATTTTAAAGACTAGCTTACTTTCAATGAATTTGAATGTTCTATTAATGTTACTACTTCATAAGTTTGAGAAAACTTCGTCAGAGAACTTTGTTCTGAGAATGTTTTCTGCTGGGTGCGTATAAATATATATATATATATATATATATGTGTGTGTGTGTGTGTGTGTGTGTGTCCGTGTGTATGTGTAAGCAAACTAGCTTACTTTCAGGACATGTTTATATTTGGGAAACCTTCCATTTTTGGATATACAGAAACGTCATTTGTAAAAATGATATAACTAAAGAAAGTTTTTTTTTTCTTAATTCTAATAATGTATAAATTTAGCGTGTTAGAGTTTGAGCGTACATTTGAGTTTAAAAACAGAAGTTTATGGTTTGTCCCCATTTAGGTAGCACACAGGTATGTGTGTGTGTGTATGTGTATTTTAGCTCCTCTATTTATAGTCATTATAAATGTATGTGTTTGTGCTGTGTTTGCAATAAAGACTCAGACAAAGACTGTAAAGTTTTCAAATAATATATTATTGCTCATTGCCAGAATGAAACCAATACAATAAATTAAAGCAACAACGCATGAAACTTTAAATAGACCATTAAAATTGAAGTAAATTTTCTTTTACACATATATGTAAATACGTCTAGATTTACAGCTTAGTACATAGTGCTGCTGGATGCAGCTTGTCTTTTTGTAGGTAGCCAGCCATTCTGAGCATGCTCAGTGCACAGTAGTAGGTCTGAGAGTATCTCAGCTTGAACATACACTTCATATTTTCACTCTTTTATTACATTGTTGATAAAATGTATAACACTGAATAGTGACATTATTGAATGCAACTGCCCTTATTTACTCAATTTATAGCTAAATTAAACATTGGGCGATGACAAAAAATAAATGTCGCACAGCAATTACATCATCTCAAAGTTGGGCATTCATACAGTTCCCCTCAAGGTAAAGGTAAGAAGTCCTTGATAAGTGTGACTGCCCTAATTTGCCTGAAAACACACGCACGCTCATTTCATTCTTTCATGTTTACTGTCTTTGTATGGTCATGCTAGAAGAATATCCTCCATCCATCCTCCTTCATTCTGAGTATAGGATGACATGCCAGAAAAGGTCACTCTGTGAGGTCTTTGGTGTGAGTGCATTTCGCATAAGTTCCTTAAAAACACTTGTAGTCCAGCACCATACCAGAGACTTGACTTTTTGCAAAACCAATGGACAGTGTCCTTACTGTATTCTTAAATACATAAACTACGCCTTTTCAGCCCTGGTGTGAAAAAGGCGACAGACACGAGTCCCTTCCAGATCCAAAGCTCTTTAACAACAGAACTCTGTAATAAAAATAAACAGCTTTCGCTGGAGTTATTGCCTTCGTGTTAGATTGTCATCTTTGTCAGGATACCTCGATGACCTCCATGCTACCAGAGAAACTGGACTGCTTGCCCAGCTTCCCAAATTCCTCGCTGCTTTGTGTTGTGTTAATACCCTCTTCAAACTCCATCTGGCAGCTGCGGCGCTTGTATTTTGTGTCCACTTGTGATACGCTGCACACTACTGCTTTCCCGTCCTCGAGCCAGCTGTTCTGAAAGTCCCGTGGCTCTTGCGTTTTGTCCCTTTGGTGTACGCTGGGCTTGGAGTTGCCAGTTTGGCCACTGCAACTGTAAGTCGCATAGGCAGGACCACTGCCAAAGTGCAGAGAGCTCCCGGTAGCCATTCCAGATGGTGCCAAATTATGGCCTAAGAACCAAGGGCAGTCGCCTGTGGGTGTGATAGGGGTGGTGGCCTCATTTGAGCCTCTATGCGTGGTCCAAGAAGGAGATTTACCCAGCGGCAAGCTGAGGAAAGAAGGCGCCTTTGAGTTGGTCTCGCAAATGGGATCCTGGGGCCTTGGCCCGCAATTACCCTGCTTCAGATTTAGGGAAAGAGTCGTTGCGGATAACCTCTCCAAGCCACCATTTTCCCACCTCTCTCTTTGCTGGCTCGTCCTGGACTTGCTAGTCACAGCAATACACTGTGACTCCGTAGGGCTTGGGTGGTTCAACGCTGAAGGGTACTGGCATACTCCATTGCTGTTATTTATGCTGTCAAGTCTGCAGAGTTTGGGTATGTTTTCAGAGTCTGACAATAAGGAGTTGGGAGAAGATTGCTGGTTTTGGCTCGAGGAGTAGACAGACTTGATGTCAAGGGAGAAGGAGCACTTGAGTCGTTTGTTTTGAAGGATTCGCTCGGTGGACAGGTGAAGGGAGCTTAGGTCTTTCTGCAGTGAGGTGGGCGATGGAGGCTTTACCGTGATCTCTGTGGCTTGTGGAGACACACGCTGGTCACAGTGATCGCTGTCTGAGGTTTGCCGCTCCGTCTTTCGGAGCTCTGCTACCTCTTCAGGCTTTCCTGATAACCTTATGGGGTCGCAGGGTAGACTCTTTTTCATCTGCAAGCCTCTCTCGAACTCCAGCAGCTGACCCAAGAAGTTAAAGTTTGGAGATATTGATGGCCGACGGTCCTTCACAAACCTACAGGATTGTCAGATATGAACAAATTCAGTTAGATGCCAGAATCTAGCTGGTTTTCTTTTCTAATTAGACTTAATGACAGAAGCCATGTCTTGAGACATTTATGAGACTTGGATCTTGGTCTTTTCGCCAGTCCGTAGAGTATCTGAACATCCAAAGAGCTGCAGTTACCTGTAGGCATCATCTGAGGACAGGCCCATAGTTTTCATGATGTAGGCAATAGCAATGGTTGCAGACCGGGATATGCCAGCCAAGCAATGGACGATGACTCTGCAGTTTGACACCTTGGCTTTGTCTGTGAATAGAGAGAAACAGCAAACTGGTCAAAAGCAGTTCCACTGTTAAACTGCACACAAAGCAATGAGGTAATCTCATTCGCACCACCTCAAACGCTGACATCATTCATACCTCCCTCAAATGCTGATGCACAGATGGCTTGTGTTAACTAAACCCCAAACCTTAGAGGTTCTACCTTCTCTAATTTCTTACAAACTTGCTGCTAGAATACACCATTGTCCATTCAGCAAACCACAAAGTCTGACATTCTTACCAATGAACTCGTTGGTTTTTTCCAACCAAGGAAGCAGCTTCTCACAGTAGCTGTCGTTGACGGGAATGCGCATGAAGTGGTTGTCGCTGATGAAATCAGGTTTGGGGCAGGTGTTGCTGGCATTTAATACATAGGTGATTCCATTCTGAGTCATCAGTTCCTGGTAAAAGATGGATGTTTTGAAGAAATTAATACAAACAGTCCAATTCCAAAGAATTCCACTGACAAATATAGAACTAGGGGAAAAAAAAAAACATCCGACATCTTCCTTGAGCAGATTCCAGCTGTATCAGTGAGTCTGTTATGCATTCTAAAGCTATTGTAAATGAGAAATATGCAGAAAGATAATCTGTCAAGAAAAAATGTTTTGGTGGTGAGTTTCATGTCAACTTGACAGGGCCAACATTTAACTCAACCCAACATCAATGAAAGTATTTTCCCGGAATGCATTCAGTTGGCTGTTATCTATGTAAGTGACGAGATATGCTATAATTCAGTCATTCCAAGGTATGCATAAACACCCTCCAGGTAAAAGAAAACTATTCCTGGTTATCTGATGATGCCTCATGAATTTGTTATGTCTTCACGACAGGAATTATTGAGCACTACAAACTGAAGATTTTCCTTGATATGACAATATTCAAGTTGTCTGTAGGCAATACAATGAGCTAAGTCATAGATTTATTTATTTTTTTAACTTTTATTTTAACTTCTGAGGTCTACCAACCTTATTGAGGACGTCTCTTTGGGAGCCCAAGTATAGGTGGGGCAGAATGCGGGTGGGACCGACGTTGGCCACAGGTAAACAGGGTTGGGACAGACTGAGAGGCAGTATAGTGGCTGGTTTACTCTCACACAGGTCAGGAAAACAGGAAGAAAAAGCTGCAAAGCCACCTGAAAGGGTACAGAGAAGAAGAGAACTGTTACAACATGAATATAATCACGGATATGATTCAGCTTACCACACATTTGCAAACACATTGAGGGCAAACCAACACAACAACAAGGATAAAAAAAATATTGAGTGCGTGTACATTGTTCTTACCCATGCACACACGCACACACACACACACACACACACACACACTTTGCTGCAAACTCAATTTCTTACAGTAAGAATGGAATATTATTAACAATGAAGGGGGTTTCCAAACATCCTAACCAACTGAATTACACATGAACCCCAAACAAACTCCACAGGGGCCAAGAAGCCTTTCCGCCAGAGCAGAAACATCCTGTCATTTCAATTCTGCTCTAGCATATCCAGTACACTTGGTGTACAGTAGATGACCCTCCACCAGGATGAAGAAATCTTTTGTTCCTTGCAAAACCGTGGTATTGTTTTTACACTCTCTGAACCCATGTTTACTTTCTCACTCAAGCAAGCCAATCTGTAACCAGCAGCAATAGTTTTAGCTAGCGTATCGGTCTACACTACTGCTGGTTGGCAAGAGTATCTAACCCCCTCTTTGAAAAGGAAATGGGAAAACCAATGGGCTGGTGAAAGCCGAGCTCTGCCACTTTACAAGGCAGATAGGGTGTCAGTGTCTGGTTCTCCGGTCTCCTGCTTCCTGCATGATCTCATCTCCTCTCCCTGTGACCAGCATCAGCAGTGGGAATGAGGCAGGCCACAGGAACACTGACACCCAACCAGAACTCAGAGGAAACACGTACACACACCCACTCTCTCACTCCAGCTTCTGTTCACACCAAGGATGATAAATATAATGATATCGATAATAAATCATTTTATAATTCATTCTTAATTCAAAAGAGTAGCGAGTCCTCCCCATAACCTCTGTATTACGATAACAGCACAGAGGAACTGTATTATATATTTAAAATAAATCTGTGACCTACTTAAGATATGCACACCCATGTACTGGCCACAGTTTTATTTATTTATGTGTTGGTTTTGACCATGTACAATATTTTAACATAACTATTTTCCATTCAATGTTTCTGATCTCTAATAAAGCCACTTTTAGCCTTCTTATTTGGTGGCCTCAAGCCTAAAGCAGCATTATTCAAATTCACAGTGTTCTTTTAAGAAATTAGCACTTGTGTTATTGCTTTAAACAACTGAAATAAAGACAAAAAAGGAACTGCTGATCTGGAATCAGTACTCGCTCATCTAAAAATCTGAGACACGTTACCTCAGGCTCCAAAGCCACCAGACAGGGCAATGACATCACTTTGAATTAGTGTTTGAGTTTGCCTGGTTCATTTGTCTGAGACATACAGGCACATGCAAATCAAGATGGAAGAATGACTATTATGAGATTGAGAAACAAAATAGCGACGGAAGAAAAGAAACATTTGAATACAGGCAATAAAAGCAGATGAGCTCATCGGCATGAAGTAAGAGTGTGTAAGTAGATGCATGTGACTGAAGGCATTTATTCATCCACCATTCCACTCATTTCATCCAATCCAACATTTACTAACCCAGTTCACAGTACATAAAGAGTTCTGGACTTTTCAATGTAATGTTCACATGACATCATTCAGCAAGGCCATTAGATTCGCTATGTGAGTCAAACCAAACAGACCTGTTTAAAAGACCTTTTCACATGAGTCACAAATGACATCATGACCCGCTCTTGTCACGGAAAAAAGTGTCAGTGTTACTCGAATTACACTGGTGTAACCCCAGGCCATTGACTTCAAGCGAAGAGTTTAACAAGCTACCAGGAAGTTGTTTCAAACCTCTCACTCTGTGAGTTTTGATCATATAAAAGCACAAGCTGAATATTCAAATCAGCAACGTGCTTTGTTTAAAAGGAGAGCCTGGCCCTTTAAGGCCCAACTCAAGAGCTGCCTGTTTCCAGCTATTAAAAGCAACCGCCAAGCAAGATGACATCATTGCTCAACATGCGGGTGGCCAACAGGCTGTCTCCACTCTTTGGGATACACACGCACACACATATGCACCCCAGAAGTTTTGACTAGCACCCAGTGCACCAGGTGAGGCAAACATGCTCTGACATGAGGGTTTAACATCCCACGACTGATTAGCCTGCTTTATGACATCACAGTCCAAAGTCAAAGCTAGTTTCCAGACCATGCATGTGGAAGGACAGAAAAATAGAAGGCGAGCAGATGTGAAGCGCCTTGACTGAATTAGTGCAGACCTGGTTGGCCGTCCTGATGGCTAACATTCCACAGGCATGATGTCAGCATGTCCTAGTGTGGCGGACAGACGGGCGGAGCAAATCCGCTCTGAGAGTTGCATGACATGCAGCTCGCTGAGATAAAAATGACTTCATTATTGATTTAAGTGTAGGATTAACTCATATTTTGTGTTGCAAGCAACCGTTTTGTTTTGCATAAAATGCAAAACTTTCAAAAAGTGCTTGCACTGAAGAATCTGACATGTGGTTTGAGTGAATAATAGAGCAATACATGCACAGTCACATTTAAACTGCGAAAAAATACATAAATAAAAATTAAAAAATTTGACGCAGTATTTCTGTCATTTTTCAGTACAGATATCTATTTTTAAATCAACACATTTACTTGAGAAGCAAAATAACTTAAGAAGTCTTGTTTTTTTTGAGAAACAGATCAAAATAAAGTGAGTTTATGCTTAAAACAGGAACTGTGCTGAAAAACAAGACAACCATACTGAAGAAGAACAGCAGTGAACCTCAACAAGCGACTTAATCTAACATCCACAAAAAAAATGTGTTTTGGTTTTCCTGAACATCTGGTTTGAAATATTACAGCTTCTGAAAAAGCAGCACAGATCCCCTCTCTAACAGAGAGATTTCAATGATATCAGTCCCCAAAAATATCCTCAGCGCTCCACATGGTGCGCAGGAGTTACACTTAGAGGCTGGAAAACTCAGTGGTTGAGTAAAACAACCCTCACTTTCAGAGTATATACTGGTGTGATCCTAATCTAGTTGTCTAATAAACCTGCCATTGCATATTGCAATTATTGCTAGCTAATTGCTTTAGCTCCTCCTTTGTAAGTCACTTTGGGTAAATACATTTTGTTTGTGCAGACTGTTTTATTTTTTATTGAACAAAAGGAAAGTTGTGTCTGCGCTGTTTGAAACGAAATAAAAAATGAACAGTGTGCATTATGTCCCAAAATATATCCGTATGAATGTGTGCATGAGTGTGTGAGGACTAAATACAGATCTGTAGTATTTAGGGCCTTGCTTAGCAGGAGCTTACAACAAGCCTGCTAAATTTGTTCAGGGGGATATGATACTCCAGCAAGTTCAGACACATTCAGATTGATGGTATGACACAATGTCATATTTCAAATCTCACAGTCATCGGGTTTCCATACTTCTGCTGTTGATGTCAAGCAATGATAGATCGAGGGCAATTCAAATCTGCTGATATAGTATTGCAAATCTTCACCTGAACTTTTGTACTGGCACACTCTAAATAAGACATGTGGGAGAAGGTGTTGCAGCAAAACCGCTGGAACGAGTTCCTTAAATATCACACACATAAGACCCAAAGTTTTAATTTGAAATATTCACGAAAAATGTTAAATGCTCATCTACATCAATTTTCATAAAACATCTAAGACAGTTTCTGTTTCCTCTTATATAAACAAAATAGTTGTATAAAGTACTTAAAACAGGTGTTTTGTGATTTTTAATGCACATCTCTTGTTTGCATTCACTTTCAGTTTGCTCATGATGAATAATGCAGTAAGTCGCCTGTGCTGGCCACGTATTTAAATTAAGTCAAAGATTGAAACTCATGATGACAGGTAACTAAAAATCGACTGCACCTACTTGTCATCAATGTCCAAACATAAGAAGGAGGTCAGTGAGATGCAATAACACCAAGCGAATGAGACACACTTTTGCATATACACATGCACACATACTGCACTCTGATACACTCCAGAGTACGCTAACAGAGTGGCAAGGTAAAATGTTAAGGAAAGGAAATCCTAAATGACCAAAAGGTGCATGCAAAACCCTCCTGTATATCTAAATCCCACAAGCACACACTCTCTGTCCAACTCACCTCTCAGATCTCGTCCTTCCTTGATGCGCCTGACGCGCATCTTCAGCCTCATCTCGCTCTCGTGCATGTCTGTCCACAGCGGAGGAGGGATCACCAAGTCAACGGGCATCCAGGCGACTCGCAGAAAACCTACACAATCCACTCGGAGCTCAGATGAGCGCTAGTATCAGAGGTGGAGATGTTTCCTCTGATGATAAGGGGATGAAAAGGCCTTTGTGTTTCAGCTGCAGCCGCAGCCACACTCTTTCCTTTCGTGCGTCTGTTCACTTCTGACTTTGGCTCAGCGCGCTCCTGCCTCTCTATTGTTGAGCCTCCTCCCTCTCGCTCTCTCCCTCCCTCCCCGTCTGTGAATGAGCGCACTGGCTGTGCTCTACTGGGGCCTGTGTTCAGTAATAGCTCATGTGTAAGGCATGCAACCACATTCCTGACTCATCAGACAAATATGCGGCCACTGATGGGGCCAGAGCCGTGCGCGGAGGGAAGAGCAGCTCCTACGCCTGCCGGACAACAGTGCGCGCCGTGTGTGTGTATGTTTGCAATCAACAAAGGAGCCCTAGTTGCTTTCGGCCGACCTCTCTGCTTACCATAATCATCATCGTTGCTTATGTAATGGCACATTATCACGCGCATGATCTGTGTCCTGTCACTGGGAAGTCCATGGGAAGTCCATGTTGACTCACCGCTCACACATCATAGTCGCTTCAACACAAGAACAGTTTGTCCTGGAATCAATCAGGGTTAATCACGGATGATATCATACATCAATCATAAGCCGTTAATCATGCATAATGATATCATGATGGGACAGAGCGAATCCAATATAGGCTATCATTTTCTCTTTGACAGATGCGTGAAAGTGCTAAAAGCTTCGTTAAACTGCAGCAGTCTTGTTAATGGAATTTTGGTGCTATTTTGTAGGCAAAAAAGGTTCACTGTCATATAATCATCCATATCCACTAATCATCCATGCTGACATCATGATAGGAGAGATTTAATTCACTACGTGTCTTTTTATCTGTGACAGATAAACAGTGCTAAAACAGCAGCAGCATTTCTCCATTTCTCTACGACAGAAAAGTGCTAAAAACTTTGTTAAACGGCAGAATAATCGTGCAGTCACTTGGCAAAATGTAGGCGAAGTTTCGCAGTCAAATAAATAAATAAATAAATCCATGCATACATGCATGCATGCATGCATTTTGAAACACTGGCCATTAATAATCCATACATCATGATGGAATAGTTACAATCCATTACTGACAGTGTTGGGTTACTTAAAAAAAATGCATTACAATATTCAACCCTGGCCCACAAAACCAGTCTTAAAGGGGTGATCAGATGCTAAGTTCACTTTTTCATGCTGTTTGAACATTAATGTGTGTTGGCAGTGTATGTACAAATCTACCCTATAATGATAAAAATCCATGCAGCGGTTTTTAATTAATCTGTAAAAATAATAGGCTATCCCCTTTTTCAAATCGACCCGTTCTCAGATGCCTGTCGGTGTGCAGTCACACCGACAGAGGCCGCTCCCACAATAGTTGATTGACATGAGCGATTTACCTTGAATCAGCCGTCACAGTCCGCCCTCTTTGTTTCGATGCTGGAGCAGGGATGTAAATTAGACAAGAATATCTCTGATTGAGCGATTGAGGTGTTGTGTTGCTGGATGTAACAGTGAACATAGTGGTCGTCATTTACTCCCGACATCTGAGCCGCTGAAGATGCAGTAGATTACGTTTGTTTGTGAAGGGAATGCGCCTCCTGATCTACATATATCCGTCTATGTTCGCGCGAATCATTCATGATCCAGCTTCACTTACAACACAAGTGAGTATAAGGGTTTTTTATGAATCTTTGCTATCGCCTTTCCTTATAACGTGGTAGTTAGGAAGTTTAGCGGCTAAATGCGGCTACATGCTGCTAATGTAAATAATATCGTCCTTCCACAGAGAGAAGAGAGGGGTGGGTTTTAAATTTGCATTTAAAGGAACAACCCCTTAGAATGAGATGATTTTTTGCTGAGCTCATTTTGACAAGGTAAAAAGGGTGTTGTTTTACAAAACCATTGAGAATTTTTAATCAAAGTATATTAGAGACTTTTTATTAAGACCCTAAAGAATCATATCAACTTGTGGAAAATGGGCATCTGATGACCCCTTTAAGCATGGTATATTTGTAGCAATAGCCAATAATACATTGTATGGGTCAAAATTATTATTTTTTCTTTTATGCCAAAAACTATTAGAATCATTAAATCATTAGATCATATTCCATAAAGATATTTTGTAAATGTCCTTCAGTAAATATATCAAAATGTATAGTAATATGCATTGCTAAGAACTTCATTTGAACAACTTTAAAGGCGCTTTTCTCAATATATATATATATATATATATATATATATATTGCCAAGATACAACTATTTGAAAATCTGGAATCTGAGGGTGCAAAATATATATATATATATAAAATCTGGTGCAAAATCTGGAATCTACATATATATATATATATTTATATATATATATATATAGATAGATTCCAGATTTTCAAATAGTTGTATCTTGGCAAAATATTGTCCTATCCTAACAAATCATACATCAGTGAAAACCTTATTTATTCAACTTTCCAAAGTATAAATTTATACATTGTGTGGTCTGGGGTCACATATTGTGTTACACCCTAAAAAAGTAGCTAATGGTGTTATTTAGTTACTTTTATTGAAAGCAATGCGTTATGTTACCTCTGCATTACTTTTTCTCATCTGGGCAGGGCTTTCTTGTTTGTTTTAAAATAAAAAAAAAAGTTAGATTTTTGGTAAATGTAAAAGCTCTTTCATGCCAAAAGTGAAATGAATATGCCTTAGACTGAAGGAAACGTAAACTTAAAGTCATCTTTGCTTATTAGTATTAAATTAAGGCTATTTAACATAATTAATTTTATTGGAGGTTTGTATTTGGAGTTTGCATTTCACAGTTTCTATTCATTTTGAGGAATATGAGTAAATGATATGATATGAGTAAATGCATGTTCACATTTAGTCTAGAACTACTGTAAGCATCATGCTTACACAGCTCACCTCCGCACTTAATCCTAAATATCTCTCAAGATGGTGACAGTAGAGCTGCCATTAATGGGAAAACAAAGTAACTGGTGTTACTTATTTAAAAAAGAAACTCAGATATTTTCCCAGCAGGGTCTGGCTGCAGACATGCACTTGCATTTTCAGACTTGCACTCGCAGACACCTGCACTTCTGCAAGTGATGTCACTTGCAGTCTTTTTTTATTTTTTTATTTTATTTTAATTATTTATTATTTTTTTAATTGAATCTCTCAACATTTTACAGTAGTAGCCAGGTGGTTAAGACAAGAAAAAAGAAACTAAATTACAATGTCACTCGCAATCGCCACTTGCACTCTCTGCTACCTGCAACGTCACTTGCAATCCACACAAATCGTGCCTGTTGCCAATGGAGTCAAGACGCTGGTTGAACGATTAATTTGTTAAAACTAATTTAATAGCATGATAAAGACAAGACCCGCAAATCCGTGGCCATAGAACAGCATAATATGAACGCAATGCGCAAAGTCTCGTTAAGCAGTTTCCTCCCGTAATGTAACCACATCTTAAGGCATTTGCAAAAAAATAAAAAATAAATAAATCTTGTTATCATTACCTCACCTCCATGTCATGTACGATATGTAAGATATTTTGAAAAATGCTTCCATTACAGCATTTTATAGTTAATTTAAAGTCAATGTTGTCCAAAGTTATTTGCTTACCAGCATTCTTCAAAATATCTTTTGTGTTCTGCATACAGGTTTTGAGCAATGAGAGGCTGAGTAAATATGCCTGAATTTTCACTTGTGGCTGAACTGTCTCTTTAAGTGTTGTTTGTTTCTTATATACCATGATACAGGTTCGACCTTGCCTTTTTTTTTTTCATCCACCATCTCCCTATTGGCCGGCTACAGTGGTGCAGTGACATTTTTCAAGGTTGCGTAGGTTGCCAGATCAGTGAAACTGGAGAAAGCAAATTAGGACCCAGCGGGTTCATGTACCAATTTTAATTGAGGGGCTTTTCGCTGACCGCACTGCACGTTTCTGTTCGTGCAGAGTTGAGTGTGTTTGTGTGTGACTGAAGTGCTGTAAATAGATGTGTGAGTAAGGTAGCTATTTCTGTACGTGGAGGTGTTGAGGAAATATACTACATCTTTTAATGCAGAAACAACGACACTGACTGTTGGATGAAGGCCAGGGAGCCTTAACGGAGCCCCTATAGACACATACACGCACATGCTTTTGCATGCAATTATAAACTGATCTAAAAATGAGAAATATGATAATTGCCAGAATGTGTGCAGACTTGAGGGAGCACAGGTGCTAATTCATACACACACACATAATATGTGCTGCCCAGCAACAGAGGACAATAAAAAAAATAAATAAAAAAGTTGTCACGTGAAATTTTTTTTTTCTTTGCAAAACTGAATGTAGAAGCTGTTAGAATCACTAGATGGCAGTACACTAACATAGCACAGTCTCCCTAGCAACTGCTGGAGCCTAACATGCTCTTCTGGAGTCTCTGGCTATGTTCAGAATGGAAAACTAGCATACTAAATGCTGCATAGAACATGCTGTCTACCTTTTTTGATAGTATGTGAAACAGATGGTCTAAGCAGTAATAGAACTTTCAAAAAAACAAAAGGGTCTACCTAGAGTTATATTACTGGAGCATAAACCTCTGATCTAGGCTCTGTCATCTTTGCTTCATGGGCTTTCATTTAAGGAAATCACCTACACTATAAATAACATCATATATCACTGTAAATGTAATCTTTATCAAATCTCAAAATTAATATCCATCTCTGTACTGTATGCCTAATTTAACTAAAACAATTAATTTGACTTTCTAGGATTTAATTTAATTAATTAATTAATAAATTTTTATTTAATTTAAACTGATCCATTGTCAAACATAACAATATTGACCAGCATTATTTATTTTAATTAATTTTACTATTGGCCCACGCCTATTGTAAATCAAATCTTTTTTTTTATCCAATTTAAAAAAAAAAAAAAAAAAAAAAAACATCTTAAGACCAGTTAATGCACTAAAAAGGAGACTATAACTATAATAATTTAAGTTAAATTTAATTCACAATACCTGAATGAAAATTCGACGTGAATACAATGCATTACATCTGCTGTGCTCTATTATATATAAATGCAGTAGGTAGGACACTGTGAAACATATGCATACATACAATTTTTAGATGCATAGTTAACATACTACAGTACAGTACAGTACATACAGAAGAAACACTATGAGAAATATGCTAGTCCATGCTATTTTCTAAAAGAGAGCTCTGATCAAACACATGCAGATCTATTAGCTCACTGCACAGCAAATGTGCCCGTTAAACTCAAAGCAAGAGCTTTCAGGTGGGATGATCGGGTTTATTTCTCTGATGTAGGCAGGAGATGTGGGAAGAAAAGGGTGGAAGGTTGAAGGGAAATAAATCATACATTCTTGCACAGTGAGCTAACCTCGGTACATCTTTGCATGCCTTTGCCAAAGACGCAGACTTTACGCCACCCACCAGGTCTGATGAGGGGCTTTATTTTAGTCTTCTAAAATATTACACGGATTTAGATCAGAATGTCTGCTGAGCGTCATAATTCCCAATACAGAGCATGCATTTTTCAGAAGAAAGCTTGTCCAAGGTGAGAACATGTTTGCAGAAAATGTGCGTGTAAATCATGCAAGCGGCCCCTTGTCTCTCACTCCCCATAAGGCCATGACACTCAGTAGCGTCTGCTAATCTTTGCATGATATCAGCACACTGCAATGCCACATCAGTTTGTACACGTCTTCTGTATGGTTCATCTGTCTAAATTACCAGGGCAGGTAAATGGCGCAAGCATCCAGCGACAGCTCAGAGCCTGTGTTGACAGAGTTGGTTGTTAAGACTGTGGCAAACAAGCAATCAATATGTAATTCCAGCCGTGACGTGGCTCTCGGCCGCTGTCCTGGCATGCCATGGCTGTGATGTAGTATCCCAGAGAAGTGGACCGTCATTAGAAACGTACACCCTATCGGCCTGTTAATAAACCCCCTAACAGCTGCAGGAGTGCGGAGGAGCCCAAATCTGGCCGAAGGGTCATTGACTTGGAAGACATTTGGAGAGGCTGACCTGTTAGGTCACTGGAAGCCTAGGGAATTTTTATGTTGGGCTCTGTCAGTGCTTGCTGAAGGATGTGCTCATGTTTTGTTGTTAGACAGCAGTCGCAATTAAAACTGCAGTTGCACAAAAACACATGTACGTACAGCTTCAAAGGTGAAGAGTGGAATTTACAGAATTGCAAAAATAAATGCTCATTTCATTTGGAAAACCTTCACACTCACTGGGCCTCATTCAACAGTCATGCATATAAAATCGTAATCAGTTACACTATTTATGTTAGGTAATGAAATCCAACTTTTTTTCCATTAAAGCTGGCGTAACTTTTTTTGTTTAAAAATGATCCAAAATCAATTTTAAGCCAACCAGTGTTCAAAACTATCTCCTTACTTTAGCCCTAATCACAACGGTAAGCTTGTAATAATGGTTTCTAATTTGAGCAGTACTGGTAGGAATTCACTGGAAGTTCGAGCAAGCCACCGCGTCATTACGTCACGTCTGTAAATATTAGGGGTATAACGACACATCTCAGTTCGGTGCAAAAGGCTTTACAACGAATATACGCAATTCAACCTCAATCCAGAAGGGGGCGCCCGCAGTAATGCAACGCTGTTTGATAACCGCCAGCAGAACAACACAGCGAATGCCAGGAATTGAGCACTTCATAACAAAGACCACTGGACGTAATCATGTGCTGATTTTGAATTCACTGACAAAGGAGTATACTTTTAAAGCTTGTGCACTCCACTATTTACGAAATTGAGTTTGGTGTTCTTGTATCCTACCTCTCTCATTCAGCACAAACCCAGATATTCCATAATATTTCCGTATTTGCGATGTATCCACTTGCTTAACAATTATGTACATTATAGACTTTGTACTTCAGTCGCGTTACAACAGTGACAATGAGGCAGGCGCGCTGATGTTTGGTTCATTGTATTTTAAATTGATAAAACACAAATTGTGTTTTCAGCAATGCTGGAACTGATATGTTTGTGTGTGCGCGCGTCGGCGCGATTACGTAAACAGTTTCCTTATACCAGCAAAATCAACTGAAAACACTGTTATTTACTGTCTTGTTAATAATGCATCACTGTAAAAGTTATTTTGTAAAATAAAGAAAACAAATAGGATGTCACTTTCTGCCATTTAAGTTTTCTTGCTGTCACAAAATGAACTGAAACTCAGCATATATAGGCTACATAACATTATGTAACATTATAATTTAATATAATATTTAGTATTTTCACATCTAGGTGGAAAAAATGTAATTGGTACTACTGGCTATTCAAAATAAATGAAAATAAATCTAGCATAGTAGATTTGTTGTTTTTTTCCTGTTGTTCCGAAATTGTATCGAACCGTGACCCCCGAACCGAGGTCCGTACCTAACCGTGACATCTGTGTGCCGTTACACTCCTAGTAAATATATATAAAAAATGTCCTGGCTAGGCTATATCACATGTGAGGATGCTGCAGGTTCCAAATCATTTAAAACCTTTTCTCACAGCTGCTGGAATAATTGAATTTGTCATTTTGATGGTGAGTTGTAATCCAGAAAGGATTATGTGTTTATGAAACACATGTGACTGAAATTAAATTATACTCCAGTTTTAAATGTGCATCTGAGATAGCCTACGTGAGATTACACAAGATTTGTATTTTAAAGAGAACCAGTTCTATGGAACATACATTTGCTTTTTGGGTTAAAATAACCATTTCATTATATGAAATTCGAATGGTATGACAATTAGAGAATGGACTGTACAGAAAATGAAATCTACACACTAATGCACACTTAATACTCATGCAATGCTGATGTTAACATTAACAATTTGAGAACAAAGTATAACAGTAATAATAATTTGCACGATTTGGTGTGATATAAACTAAGCGATCATTAGATTCAATCACCAATTTAGCGTGATTTATTGTAATGCTTTTCTTCCTCTGTCTTCATCTGATTGTTTTAAAATGTAATATAATCTAATTACAATTATGTAATTTTTGGAATCTGATTACACAATCCAAACAACATGCCCAATGTCAGCTAAACAGTGTATTCCATTAAAATTTTCTTCTGGAAACACTTGCCTAACTAACTTGCCTATTTGCAAGCAATGGGCTGGTTGGGAAGGTCAAACATGGACAAACGAATGAATACACAAAACACATCTTAAACCAGAAAGAGCTTTGCGAAAGAGATTTGACAAGAAATCTGAGGTGTTATTTTTACAAACTGCCGAAAGCTTCAGAAAAGAGAAGCAAATGAATCGCTTCAATTCACAGAAGCAGATGAACTCCAGGCAGTGAAACACGGATTTGCAGTTATCATTTCATGTTAATAGGATGAAAGTTGCAGTAAAATCATACCGTATATATAGTATTATAATGTATCGTAATGACAACTCACTAATTAAATATTTACCATTTTAAATTCTGCATAACCGGACATTTTTAAATAAACATTGACAAAAACTATATCCGTTTTTGGGCTGGATGATATGATGATATATATAACAGTGATCTATTTTAATGAGTTCACAGCCAATTTTGCTTTATTTATTTCCCCTGCGTCAAAAATTAAGCACATATAAATGTTGGAAAACACAATTCTGCATATCAATATCCACGGACCACTGGTTATTTGGTAAATTGTAAGGAACATTATATCGAGTCCAGCAACCTTTAGTTTAAGATGATTATAGTTTATTTTACTTGTGTTTTTGTAGCTTCACTATTAAATCCATTCACGCAGCAGCTCTTTTGCCACTCAGTCCGGCAGAGGGGGCGTGTTCCGGCGGGAAAGTGACGTCAATGCATACCCTCTGTTGCTTCATCGTTTAGTGGTTCCCAACCACATTTCTGGAGGCCCCCAAAGACTGCACATTTTGCATCTCTCCTTTGTCTGACACACCCTTTTCAGGTCTCGGAGTATCTACTAATGAGTTGATGATGTGAATCAGGTGTGTTTGATTACAGAGACATGGAAAACATGCAGTGTTGGGGGGCCTCCAGGAACGTGGTTGGGAACCACCGCTGTAGTTGACCTAAAAGACACTGTAAAAGAATTAAGTTTGTGAGTAATGTACACTACAGCACCCCTTGTGGCAACACTGCGTACATGCATTGGATTATGAATTATGGATCAGTCGCAATACACTCTTCATTTCTTCCATTCATATGCATGCAAATTCATGCAGCAGACTGGAAACACAAGCTCATACCAATGTCACTGTGGCCCAGAGTTCAAGTTTGGTGAAGTTTGAGCTTAGAATTTCCATTGCATGAAGACAAACTCTAGTGTAACTGAAGCTTTACGGTTTCACACATAGATAAGCGTCATTACAGATTAACATACAGCAAGTGTTGGCGTTCACATAGCTGAGCAGAGTATATTTGGGGACTTGTAAACACAGAGGCATGTGTTTCACACTCATTGGTCTACATTAACATGCTGAATGGAAAGCTCTGTACACAATCATTCATAGTGGGATGTAAATATCGCTGTGGTGCCCGTCCCAGGGAAAGTCTCATTTATTTATTCGGTCATTTTGAGAAGCATTCCTTACTTCAAACAAGAGCCAAACATAAATATGCTTCAAACAAATGACAACTTTATGGCTGCTATTTAAGTCACAATGTTTATAAAGCTCTCATCACTCTTTACATTTGTGCACTGAAGGAAATGTGTACCAGAACAGACTGGAAACAGAGGACTGCAAGCATTCATGATGTTTAGAGAAGATGAATAGGTGCTGGTCCAGTCACAGAGAGCTTGCATGTGTGTGTACAGCCTGTTACTTAGAGAAATAAACAGTATCTAATAGCCGTGATAAAGACTGCATTCCTCTAACAGGAACTATGCACTCCAGATTTCTGACGCAATGGAAAAAATGAAAGAAAAAAAATCACAATATATCTCAGTCAGAGGAAATGTGTGCTGTGGACTCGGAAACTTCAGCTCAGCGAAATAACTTTTTCCTATTTTCTACAGTAAATTTGTTGGAAAACAAAAGTTATAAACAAGATTAAGCCAAAACACACCAGAAATAGGGATAATTGCTCACAGAATTGGACTAGCTAGTATCCACATGTGTTTCTGGTCGGAAAGTAGATTGAAAATGCACACACGTCTTTGGTACTTCAATTTAAATCTAAAATATGTATTCACTTTATTCAAATGCATTATCTGTTGTTTGATTTCCATATTTTGTATTCAAATTAGCTGAAAATGTACTCACCCTCAGGTCATCCAAGATATGGATGACTTTGTTTCTTCATCAGATTTGGAGAATTTTGGCATTGCATCACTCGCTCACCAACGGATCCTCTGCAGTGAATGGGTGCCATCAGAATGAGAGTCCAAACAGCTAATCACAATTAGGGCTCCACGATTATGATAAAAATCATAATTGTCGATTATTACCTTGAAATTGTAACTGCGATTATTAATTACGATTATCATAATTTACACTGAATGATGTTTTGAATAAAGCAAAGCTATTTTTTTCATTGTTTGAAGCAATGGCATGCCACATTTTTATATATAATTCTTTAAATATAAAAATTAAAAAAATTAAAACAACAACAA
>JAHKKF010524440.1:6027-16730 GCA_019740295.1 Labeo calbasu | reverse complement strand
TATATATATTTTTTTTTTATGAAATTACTATTCACAATTTTGAAGCAAGATAATGGAATTTACTAGAGGCTGTGACAAAATATCAGTTGCTGTAGTCTATTCAAAAATATTTAATTCATTTAAATTAATTATTAATTAAAAAAAGAAAAAAAAAAAAAGATTTGAATGAATGATTCAATGACTCAAAAATACTTCACTTGTTCCATTACTGAATGAATCAGTGTTTTTGAACCAATCTCTTGAATTAACAATTCAATGACATTTTTCACTTGTCGCCACCTAATAGTGAAACAATGTAATCAACATTGTACTGAACAAATGTTAAGTGCCAATTTCAAGCAAAAATACTTTCAAAAGATGATCTGCTTCATGTTGATCGCTAAGTTAGTTATCAGTGTTTAGATTTGAACTATAAACTTTATCCCAGTACTTCTGATAATATGAATGATTGTAAGACAGAAATAATACTGTGAGGTTGAAAAGATCCGATATATGATATGATATGATGTGATGTGATATGACATTATATGACATTTGATATAACTTTGTCAAAGAATTAATTGTTGTCATTTAGAAATGAGACTGTGTGCAAGTTTTTAACAATTAATCATGTAGCCCTAGTGCATTTTTCAAGTTTTGCAGTAATGTAGGTAGAGGCATGTATTTCCAGTGAGCCTGGTTAGGATGTATTTTATGTTGTAGAATAAAACGTGAAAATAACTTGAGCTTGTGTTCTCCACAGACCTTATTTTAGGCATTAATCCAAAAACCCATTCAAAATATCCATTGACTTCAGGACGATGCAGGTGGAAGTGCTAAACTGCAAGTAGTTTTTTGGTTTTGCCCTAAAAAAAATCTGTCATCCCTTCACCACTAACTGAGTTTGCTGAACAGGATTCGTGTTCTTCTTTGTAATGGTACACTGGACAAATAGCATTACTGTTTCATCCAATTAAAAACGTCATACCTTAATTGAATTGAAACCTTTTCAACCTTTTCCGCCAGCCCTCACACACGGCTAAATGCACATGAGGACATGTCGGAATAAAACAAACACTCAAGCATGCAGTTATCAACACGCCACATGCGCTGCCTTCTCCGAGACAAACACGAAGGCGGGATGCTTGCCTTTGTTCCTCGAGCGGTTCATTGGAAGCGTTGGACTAAAGCAGTTCCAGGCGATCTGGCGTCTTGCAGGATTGTCTCTCGGGCTCCAGGCTGCAACTCTGGACGCGGAACTGGCTGCTGTTCAGAAAACAAAGCGGCAAAGGTCACGGCCTGTACACGGCGGCACAATACCTTCATGGTTACAAACCCAAGATAATCTTTGTAGTAAAAATAAAGAATTGACACTGTGACCCAAAAGCAAGCATAAAAGGCACACAGTTTCTGCATCGAAATAAATAAGTAGCTATGAAGAGGGGAAAAAGATCCCCTTCAAGGTTGCATTTGAAGGCAGGAAGCAAAAACAGCTGGCTTGGGAGCATTTAGAAGCGGGCCGCCATGGCATTGTCTATTTTATCACCAGTAATGTGTACTATTTGTTCCACTCAATGTGCAGCGAGAAGGCGATTTAGAAAGATTGATCTTTTCGCTTTTGTTGAAGACCAAACTCTGAGGCATCAATATATGTCCTGAAACAAACCTTGATTAGTTTCCACAAACCACAAGACAATATGTGCAGTAACAGAGATGCAGCCTGCTTTTATTTATTGTGGTGTTGTGGTAGGGCAGCCATTTTAACAACATTAGTAAAGCACATCTGTACAGCTCAGCTTACACTGTAATGCACTGTAATTATGAGACACATTCCTCCGAAAAAAAAAAAAAATGGTGCAATATAACCCACAATAAAAAAGCAATAATGTACGATATAAACATGCCTAAGCAACGTATTTCAATCTTTTAGTCTTTAGCTATGAAACCACAATATCTAACATTGGTATTTAAATGCATGCATAACCGTAATTAAAGCTTCACTAAAGGGTTATGCTGCCAGAGTGACCTGGCCATATCATTACAATTAACTAATGACCCTCATTCATAGAATCGCTTGACGAGGTTGAATATTGCCATCATTTTGGAATATTTAGCATCATATCAACATTAGAAAGAGTGAAATGAGCTGAGAGCCAAACTGTTTATGCAAGTCAGGGCTTCATTAAACTTCAAAAGCGCTTCAAATAAATAGTGTCAACACATCTGACTGCAATGGGTGACTGTGTTGGGTTCACACATCTTTAAATCTCAAATTAAAACTCAAAAGTTCGGTGGAAGCAAAGACTTGCACTTCACAACAAAAATAAAAAGGCGTGTGAAAACAATAAAAGAGTAATATCTCAAAAAGAAACAAGAACTTCTGGTGCTTGTCCACACAAACCCTGTTGCCATGATCCTACTCTAGGCTGTTAATGGTGATCATTGTTTTGTGATTTCAAGAGTGGTTCCATACTGGTCCAAATCCAGAATGTCCACCATCACATCTCTTTATTATACAAATTATGTAATTTTGTTGTTGTTTTACTACACACCGGAAGGGGTCATATAATGTGATTTCATGATTTCCTTTGTCTTTGGAGCGTTACAAGCTGTTTGTGTATTTATACGATCTGCAAAGTTGCATAGATTAAAGTCTTAAACACAAAGAGATATCTTTCTAAAAGTTAAGACTCAGCCATGCCTTCCTAAAACACCTCATTCAAACACGTCCCCACAAATCTACATCACTGTGTGTGGGAAGATTTGCATAACACCACCCAAATGTATACGCAAAGAAAGAAGGCGTTAATTTTTTTTCTCGCTGAAGTATTGTTGCAGCCGCCACCATGTCGTGGAGAAGCTGTGTGTTTTGTTACAAAAGCGAAAGTACTTTGGTTTGGCCTTCCAAATGAGTACACTACTACAAATCAGTAATTAAGTCTAATTTACATCGCTGTTCCAGAACAGTAGAACACAAATATTCGAGTGTGTGCAGCACATTTTACGGAGAACTGTTTCCTGAACCTGCGAGAGTAGCCTACTGTGCAGGGTGTGAATATAAGGGTGTTTTTATAAAGTGGGGCAATTCCAACTTTGCAAGGACAGTCTGGCGCTTCTGACTCACAGCTTGTAAGTACATTTTCATATTTAAAGAATTTGCTACTGACTATTCAAACGTAAGTTTTGAGCAGTGTAGAATAGTGCTTGTTGTTTGTCGTTTCTACGATCACAAATGCAGACATGGTGTTATGTTTACATGGCGCGTAGCAACACAACGCAACACAACGCAATGCGTAAAAGACAGTATGAGTCATTATAAGTAACTATGAGTAATTATGTCTTCAATGGATGCAACAAATGCCTCATTTATAATGGGTTTTCTTGTTTTTGTTGCCTCGCACACACAACGCACTGGATAGCTGGCCAATCAGAGCACACCACGCTGAGCTTTGTAAAAATCAACACGTTTCAGAAAGGCGTGGCAAAGAGGAGCAACAATAATGTACAATATGTGGAAAATAATGTGTTCTTGGAACCTCAAACCACATAAACATTGCATTACACAAAAATACACAAAATAATGTTCTTTTTAGCAACATCATATGTCTGACCACTTAAAATAATACATAAATTACAAAATATTTAGGTAAAATCCCTAGCAATGGCTTGTTCAGAGCTGCAGCAATAGCAATGCTTGCCTTAGAAACACATAACAACTATTATTTTGTATAAATAAATAAATCTTTATGATTTCAGCAGCCACCGCTCTACTTAAAGCACTTTTTTTAGGATTTGTATTACTTGATATTTCAAAAAAAATCCTTGAAATAAGACTAATTAACTTGAGATGTTATTAAGATTGCTTTCAGAGATTGTCTGACTTAGGCATAAATGACATCTAGTTAAAAAAAAAAAAAAAAAGAAGGTAGTAACACTTTAGATCAGGAAACACTATTTACTATTATCTCATTGCTTATTAGCATGCATATTAGTAGAACATTGGATGTTAATTAGTACTTATAAAGCACATAATAATGCATGACCATATTCTAAATCCCTTAACCCAACCCAATACATAAGCATAACTAATACAACAACCACCTTACTTACAATCATTAATCAGCAAATTTGGAGTTGATTGAGAGAAAACTCATGGTTGGCAGTCAATATGTGTTCCTGAATCTAAAATGTTACCAAAATGTGAAGGACAAACAGCTCCAGCAAAAAGTTCAAACTGCAATAAACTAAAAGCAAATCTTAAAATGAAAGTTTTCTGACTGTTATCCTCAAAAAACCATTCTGTTCAGCCTCTGATCGACAGAAATCGATTTTAATGTAATAGGAGCCGGGCTGAATCTGTGAAGCAAGCAAAATGGGAGCTTGTAAGCTTCCAGTCAGTTGTACGAGGCTCAAAAAATCTCAGTTATGAAGCACAATAAACACAGACAGGCCTATTGTACGGCCGCCTTCTGACTGGTGTAAAGGCGAACCACAGAGTCAGCCGAGCAGCAAATAACGCTGTGCCGAGGAAACCTTTCCCTGTCTCAAGAGTGTCCTCTCTTCATATTTCCTATTGTTCTTCCGCTGTTTGTTTGGTTAAGTCTTCACCGTCATTGTTTGAGGAAGTGTTCTCCACTAGGCGAAGCGTTTCTCTCACTCTCTCTCCGATAATCTCCTTTCATGGTCTGCTTGGCACCACATTCACTTCTGCTCATCCACACAGTGAAGGAGGGAGGAAATCGACTTTTATTTATTTAGCTTGCTAGAGCTTATTTACTTATTTATTTTGTCAGCAGGAACAGATATTGTGATTCCAGTCACCGGTTTTTGTCGAAGTGTTTTGAATGAATTCAAATGTGTCTCTGTGTGCCTGCTGATTATCAGCCTTTTGATAATTTCCTTTTGATTTTCCTCTGTGGTCTCTTTGCCAGTAGAATGGGATTTTTGGGCCCTTCAGAAAACTTGAAGGAACCCAGATCTATCTCACAATTTGTATTAGTTCCCCAATCAACATTGACTCTTATGAATGAGCTATTTGGTAGCATTTGGCTACTGAACAAACTATATTGGCAGACCATACCCTTTTGACTGTGATGTGTACTTTGAATGTCTATAATGGTTATTGCCCTATATACAGACAATATTCTACAGACATATGCAGAAAAATACTATTCAACATCCTCTCAGCTTATAGTAATTTACATACAAATGTAGTTTTATTGCATTTTTTGCAGCCTTCCTCTAAGTCTGCTGGAATATCCCACAGTTGGGACATGGTAGCTGGTTTTCTGGCTTTGTTAAATGTGGTAGCTGGTAGCTGGTTTGTTGCTAGTCCAAGATGGTCTAGAGCTCATGACCAGCTTGAAGTAGGCAGAAAACGGCTACCATGTTCCAACCCTACTGAAGAAGAAGAAGAAGAAGAAGAAGAAAGCATAATTCAGCTTAGTCTGGCTAATACACTTTAGTCTCTCATCCGGTCAGTTTTGACCTGGTTTTAGAGGAGTTTAGGGCATTTCAGCTGGCCAAACTGCAGTGATCTTCATCATCACACAAAATAGCAAGAGGAACTCTCCCCTTTTTTTGAAAATAGGCTCACTTTCCAACTCCCCTAGAGTTAAACAGTTAAGTTTTACCGTTTTTGAATCCATTATCCGATCTCCGGTCTGGCGGTAGCACTTTTAGCATAGCTTAGCATAGATCACTGAATCTGATTAGACCGTTAGCATCTCACACAAAAATGACCAAAAAAAGAGTTTATTTTTCCTATTTAAAATCTGACTCTTCTGTAGTCACATTGTGTACAAAGACGGACGAAAAATTAAAAGTTGCAATTTTCTAGGTCGATATGGCTAGGAGCTATACTCTCATTTCGGTGTAATAATCAAGAAACTTTGTAATATCATTGCGCCTGCTGCACCCATGGTACGGCAGCAAAGTTCCTTGATTATTACGCCGGAATGAGAGTATAGTTCCGAGCCATATCAGCTAGAAAAACAACTTTTCATTTTCCGTCTTAGTACAAGATGTAACAGAAGAGTCAAGTTTTAAATAGGAAAAATATTGTCATTATATATGCCCATTTTTGAGTGAGATGCTATCGGTCTAATCAGATTCAATGATCTATGTTAAGCTATGCTAAAAGTGCTACCACCAGGCCTGGAGATTGGCTGAATGGATTCGAAAACGGTAAACCTCAACTATTTAACTCTAGGGGAGTTGGACAATGAGCCTATTTTCAAAAAAAGTGGAGTGTTCCTTTAAGCTAATTATGAGACAATCAAAAAATACATTTGAAAAACTGCAAACTTGTCACTTTTAATTAGATTTAACTTCTTTTTCATTAAACACAGAAAAGTAATTAATCTAAAATCACTTTAACCTTTCTGAAGCAATACATTATGAGATTACCTTTTTCTGTGAAGGACATGCATGACGCAGCCTTAAAATTTGACCAAAAGATGACAAGTAAAAACCCTTCGGAACAGTCTTTGTGTTTTGATAGCTACAGTATGATGCTTTTAAACGCAGTCTAGGTAGACCGCTGACTACGTTTTGGAACGGAGCTATGGAGTTTGTTTTCTCGAGCATGCCTCCCAGAAGGCTTTGCTGTCTTTGTTTGCATGCTTAAGCTTAGTGTACAGATTTATATACATATGCACAAAAACAGAAGTCAGCAGACATCCTCTCAGAATCTTAAAGACATCTGAATCCACAACAATAGCACCTTCGCCATCCCAGCGCTCTTTTAATCTAATAAAAAAATATGCATATTTATGGAATTAAAACTTATGAAACGGAAATACAGTAAACACAGATGACTGGCAGATAATGTCCCTTTTGCTTTTATGAACGCAAGGGAAATGCATAAAATCGAATTTGTATGATACTAAATCTGAATTATTATGATTTACATGTTTTAGTATCTGCTCCGAGGATGCATATATATTCTAAAACGACAAAAAGCCTGAAATGTCCAACATTCGTGGGTGGGATATATATCTTATTGTCAAACATATAAATATATAAATAAATGAGCCTTTAAATTGTCTCCAAAGCTATGGGGATTGAAATTTATACGTCTGGTTATCAAACCAAAGGTTCAGAACGCCTGCCAATAGCCAAAGTAATGGTGAAGAATTGGCCAGGTCATTGGAGTGGAATGTGATTGAATGTGGTTCTGTGTCACAAATACTCTAGGATTTCTATAGTACATACTAAAGGAGATATCAGTGGTTAGTTGTATTGGTGTGCATATATACACAGTTGTATACACATACTCCTTCCTTGAAGCCCTCTAGGCCAAATATGGCAATGTTCATGAGGACATGTCATTACATCAAAACCAATTACAAAATTGTGGGTGAAGAAATGTGCAAAAGCATTACATTTTTTTGTCCCAAGACGCTGAGTGAAGAGTCACTTTATATGTCCTGTCGTGAAAAATAACTTGAGGCTTTGGAAAGTGCCCTCTTATTATATCAAATTAAATTTGATCACTGAGCATTGTCTCCTAATTCTCGAAATTCTTCAAAGAGCATGTCCGAACCACGTCGCTTAGTATAAGGATTTTCAATATGACATCCTTGGAGGGAGGGTGGCTAAATTTAAAAATTTAATTCCATTTGCCCGCTTTCATGCTGTCTTCCAAGAGTTTCCAAGAGTGAGCATTCAATAAATCAAAGACAGAGCTGCTCTCTGAGATTCCTGCTCACATTTTCTCCCCGTTTTGAGTACCATTACGGTCAAAGTCTTGTCTTTAGCGCTCACGGATTGCTGCGGATCGTTAGACCAGGCAGAGAAATACGTAACTTTGTTTTAGTCTAATGAGATCTCTGGATTCCTGTCTCCTACTCCGGAGCAATAATGCACAGAAGAATGGAATTGATTGCGACCGAAACAGGGTTCAAATTTGTAATGGCGAGCAGTGCGATGTGGGCTTTCAAGAACATGGGAAAACGGAGAAGAAATGCATTCCAATGGCATCAGCACGCTGGACTTTTTGCAGAAAGCAGGGAAATTTAATTTAGAGGGTCTGTCAAGGGCAGATAAGAAATATCGGTCTATAAAAAGGCCATCTGTATAGTTTCTGAGCAATTTACATCTAATAGAAGAAGAAAAACGATACAGATATTGCATTTATCTCGGCCCAAAAGAGACAGAAGAGAAACAGATTTTTGATTCCAACCTCAGAGCCTGATTACAAAACCGGTTTATGTGGAAAATCATATAAAAATTGAATTTGGAAAGTTCTGAAAAAGCTCTCTTTCAAATGAAAAACTATTGCATTGTCTAGTCTTTGCAAAACGACTATTAGAACTTTTTTCATTAGGTTTATGTTACATATTACTGAAACATGCCCAACGTGCTGATGATGTTGAATGTTTAAATTCTTTAGTTCCTGTATCTCAGTGGTACAACATAGCATAGCAAGGTCACGAGTTGGATACAACGGTGAGATGAGGACAGAAATTATGTGTGTGTGGAACAACATGAGGGGTCAGTAAATGTAGACATTCTTCATTTTTGGTTGAACTATCCATTATTGTTGTTAAATTGCAAGTAACTTATACTGCATAGGCTGAACGCTATGTGAAGTGACTCAATCACAACTCTCAGCGTGATGTGTAGTTATGTGAAGTGAGATGTTTATTAACCAGTGAGATTTCATTGTGAGAAGGACTACCCAGCATGATGGCTGACAAAATGCCTGGTTTGGCTGCTTGGGACAAACATTTAATTTAACATGGAAGAGGCAGCCTGTTGCTTCATCACGTTGCACTTAGTTAGGACACGTGTTATGATTTCAAGACAACAAATTCTATATTTATAATGTTGTTTTTCCAACAGAGATGTATTAGCATGATTTTGTAAACTGAACTCTAGCTCTCTTCCCAAACATTTTTAAAGAAGTATTTTGTTTCTTAAACACTGAAAACAAATTAAAGTTTACATTTAGCTGAGAACTGAAACTGAAAATAAATTAAATATTTAATCAACAATCAATAAAATATAAAAAAAAATCAACACTGATTTATATATAAACATTGCACGTATCAAGTTTTTCCATCAACTTGTTAATGTTTATTCTCCAAATCGTTGTTGAAATATAAACATTTAAACAGTTACTGTAATAAATGCTTGTTTTCATGACGGGTTTTTATTCAAACATACATTAATAAAGTAACGTTATAAATAATATGTAAAATAATGCATACATGTAGCCAAATGCTCCTGTTACATATTTATTTATTTTTTCTGTCTAACTGACACATTGAATGGGTTTCCTGAGGTAAATGTGATGTTATGTGACATCGTTTACAAGGTTGACAAGTACGCTGTACTTTCTTTCATACTTTCTAATGTTCATTAAAGGAACATTTAATCCCAAAATGAACATTTTGTCATTTACTCACCCTCATGTTGTTCCAAACCTATATGAATTTATTTCTTCTGTTAAACACAAAAGAAGTTATTTTGAAGAATGCGAGTAACTAGACAGTTGCTGGTAGCCAATGAATTCTATAGTATTTTTTCCTTACTATAGAAGTCAATGGCTACCGTAAAGCAGAAGAAAGAAACTGATAAAGTTTTTTAACAACTTGATGGTGAGCAAATCATGACAGAATTTTCATTTTTGGGTGAACCTTTAATGTTTATTTTGTGTTATAACTAGTAGTAAAGAGGAAGAGATGATCATTTCACATGCAGCTTGAACTGAAGTGACTACAGTGATGTGTCACCCCACATTAATGAGTGCCAAAACAACCTTAATTATTTGCCTTTGTTATAAAATTGAGCAAATTTGGAGATTTTGGTTGAGGGCATCAACTGAAAACAGCATAGACTAAAACATCTTGGTTCAACAAAATAAAGATTGATTAAAAAACGAGAAATCAATATTGTCAACTCAGCCCTAGCATCCACACAGCTGACACGTTAAGCCATTGTAGTTAGTTTATCCACATTGTGTGCACAAAACAGATACTCAGAGTCAAAACACACCATTGGAAAAGCGCTAATTAAATGTCACAATTTCGATCAATGGTGGTAAATTGTGTCTATTTTCGGCCCTTAAAGGAGAGCTCCACTTCCAGAACAAAAATGTACAAATAATTTACTCACCCCTTTGTCATCCAAGATGTTCATGTCTTTCTGTCTTCAGCTGTAAAGAAATTATGGTTTTTGAGGAAAACATTTCAGGATTTTTCTCCATATAATGGACTTCATTGGTGCCCCGATTTTGAACTTCCAAAGTGCAGTTTAAATGCAGCTTCAAAGGGCTCTAAACGATCCCAGATGAGGAAGAAGGGTCTTATCTGGCGAAACGATCTGTCATTTTTTTTTCGAAAAACAAAAACTTTTTAAGCACAATAGCTTGTGTAGCACGGTCTCTGGGATGCGTGTCCACGACACTACGAATTACGTCTTTCATCGTCTGTTTACTCCGGCTCAAAAAGGTAGAGTATGGCGAAAAACTCCATCTCATTTTCTTGTACAACTTCAGAATCGTCCGTTGTACCTTTTTGTTTGTAAACAGCATTTGACTTACTTGCACTTCCTTAGTCTTTGCGCATTCGCTTTGTAAACACTGTGTCTGTAGTTCCGCCTACGTTTCGTGTGACCTTTCGACGTGATTCAATAGTACGTAGTGTCATGGACGCGCAACCCAGAGCTTGTGCTACACAAGCTTTTGTGCTTAAAAAGTATCCAATTTGTTTTTTTTT
>JAHKKF010524436.1:0-10099 GCA_019740295.1 Labeo calbasu | reverse complement strand
AGAATGTTATTGTATCATTCCAGGCACAGTATTCCAAAAGTTTGAACAGGTATCTGGAAATAGTGTATAAACTGCACTTTTTCATAAATAGCCTTTTATTGGCTTTTCAGGAAAATATAAACATTAAAACAGCTATAAAACAAAAACAATTAATAAAGCAGTGATCACTCTATGACACACTCTATGAACACTGCTTTAGAACATTTCGAAAATGTTAATGTTAACAGAATGTTATTGTATCATTCCAGGCACAACATTCCAAATGGGTATGGTATCTGGAAATCAGGAAATAGTGTATAAAACTGCACATTTAAGAGTGAATAAGGACATATCTTGTACCCAGTTCTCATATTTATGAGTATAATGGATTAAAACTTGACAAACAAAACATACAAAAACATGCTTAATCATAATTCTAATAATTCAGTCATAAGGGTCATTTTTTTTATTTGATTTTTACATCATCTGAAAGCTGAATAAAAAACATTCTATTGATTTATTAGGTTTGTTAGGATAAGACAATATTTGGCTGAGATACAACTTGAAAATCTGGAACCTGAGGACGCAAAAAAAAAGAAACTGAGATAATCGCCTTTAAAGTTGTCCAAAAGAAGTTCTTAGCAACGCATATTAATAATCAAAGATTAAATTTAGATATATTTACGGTAGGAAATTTACAAAATATCTTCATGGAACATGATCTTTACTTGATATCAAAATGATTTTTGGCATAAAGGAAAAATTGATCATTTTGACCCATACAATGTATTTTTGGCTATTGCTACAAATATACACATGCTACATATGACTGGTTTTGTGGTCAAGAGTCACATTTAGAAGACAGAATTCACAAAAATCTAATTTCAAAGGTTTCTGAACTAGACTTAACTAAATCACAAACCCTTTGCTGGAGAAAACATACATTGGCATAATTGGACTTGTGAGTCAAAATAATAGTTACTGAGATATATCCCATGTGACAACTAGCCCCAGCCTCTCCTTCGTCATTCCTGCAACACACATCAGGAGTAAAGTTCACTGCAGCTCAGTGTCACTTCACTGCAGGCATAACAACAAGTATGATGTTTGCCAGCACAAAGCTGGGAGTGTAAAAACAAACATGATGTAATCATAACAAACTCACAATGTAATACAGTCAGCATCCTAGTCTACCTGAGAATGGAATGGCCTCTTATTTTAAATAATTTTGAACTTGTAATTCCGAATATCTATTAACTAAGTCAATATTATATATCTGGTATTATTACCTTAAAGTGTCTGAATGAGCTTGGATCTGTGATCAGTTACAGACCTGTGTTTGTTTTTACAGAAGTGTGACTCATAGATGCTCTGTCTATCTCTGTCAAACTCTATAACACCTTGACAGCCCTAATATTTCACAATGAATAAAGAGTCTAGAAATTCAGTTAAATTTCGTTATCCCTGACAACACAAACAGAACAGAAAGAAGTGATTAAAGACATCAACAACTCCACGGCTAAGACTGGAGGTAGATTCGCCCCTTCTGCATTGTTCCCACTGCCATTGTTGTAAGTGGGCCAAAACGCAGACAGAATTGAATAATGTCAGTTCAAGCTGCTCTGAACATACTATATTAAAACCTTTGAAGAGGAGGTTAAGATTAAAAAAATATATACCATGTAAAACTGCTAACACAAGCATTACATGCTGAACAGGATGTCAGAATGACAGGATTAATCTAGAAGAACATGACTATAAAATGTTTATTTCCATTCACAGCACCGGAGAGCCAGATCAGATTCTTGCACTTTTTTCCCCATTCTAACATTTGTCCATCAATAAAAGTCAAGACATAAAAATGCATTAGTCAGCTACCAGAAGAATAAACATCTAAAATATACTGCATCTAAGCACTGAATTAACATATCTAATTGGTATCTAATGAGAAAATGCTCCTAATTTAATCCGGTTGGTTTCATATGATCAGTGTGACGAAAGTCAATTTTCAATGGTGCTATGCAAGCACCGTCACTTATTGTTCAGGCACAGAAAGCTCTTACTTTCATCTCACATTTCCATCAGTGGGAGGTGAATGAGCTGACTGATTCATCTAGATCAGTATTTCCCAATCCACGGGACACGGAGTATGCTAACACCGCATATTTCTTTTGAATGTCTCTCTTAGGTAATGTAACTAGGTTAGCATACAGTGTGAGATTACATTACGTTACAAATTAACTTTTAATAGCGCTGTGTCAGTAGTGATCATTAGCCTGTAAACCTTCTAAATATACACATACAGATAGACAGATAGATAGACAGACAGATAGATAATCCACTTCTCTACCTAAATAAAAAGTATGCTTTTGTAGCAACCAGTGCATCAAAATGACATTTTACGCAGCAGACATAGGGAATATTCTTGGTGTAATCAAGGATGTGTTTCCTCTGGAAAGGCCATGAAATGAAAAGATGGAAATGTGTTGTATGCTTCATCATAAATGAGGAGCTTTTTCAGTGGGAGATACAAAGGCTGCACAAACTCATAAGTTCAATGTAGCGTGCTCATATTATCTCTCTCTTGATGAAACAGCTTGCTGGTAATCATCTCTATACATGTGGTTCAGCAGCAATAGAAATGTACAATAAAACATCTTCTGCTTGCATTTACAGCCAATAAATTAAACTGGTAAATAATGCGAAGAGAATGATGTGACTTACTGACCTTTGGCGGTACGCTATTCTATACAGCTGGTGTCAGAGAAGCCTACACTCTTTAATGAATAGCTGTAAAAACTGCTGAAAATGTACTCACCCTCAGGCCATAGAAGATACAGATGAGCTTTTTCTTCATCAGAACAGGAGAAATTTAGTGTCGTGTAACTTGCTCACCAATGGATCCTCTGCAGTCAATGGGTGCCGTCAGAATGAGAGTCCAAACAGCTGATAAAAACATCACAAGTAATCCACACTACTCAAGTCCATCAGTTAAAGCCTAATGTGTAACCCGTTGCTCCTGTCCAAAATACAAGTCCATCCCCTGTTGTTCTCTCACAACAAAATCCACCCACAAATTTGTTTAAAAGCTGTTTTGGATGGTTTTCTCTTGTATACAGTGTTTGATCTGTGCATATTTCTTTTCCGATTCAAACTTTTTTACTGGAGACTGTAATATTATGGATAGAAGACGTCTTAAAGGTGGATTGGTTTCTTACAAATATGTAACTTTTTGCTTTGCAAAACATTAACTGAAGGACTGGAGTGGTGTGGATTACTTGTGGATTATTGTGATGTTTTTATCAGCTGTTTGGGCGGCACCCATTCACTGCAGTGGATTCGTTGGTAAGCAAGTGACGTAATTCTAAATTTCTCTAAATCTATTCTGATAAAGAAACAAATTAATCTATTTCTCTGATGACCTGAGAAACAACAAATTTTCACCAAATGTTCATTTCTGAGTGAACTACATTACCAGTCAAAAGTTTTTGGACAGTAAGATTTTGAATGTTTTCTAAAGACGTTTCCTCTGCTCACCTAGACTTCAATTTTGATCCAAATTACAGCAAAAACAGCACAATTCTGAAATATTTTTAGTATTTAAAATAACTGTTTTCTATTTGCATATATTTAAAAATGTATGATTCCTGTGATTTCAAAGCTGAATTTTTAGTATCACTACTCCAGACACTGATCCTTCAGAAAACACATTCTAATATTCTGATTTGCTGATCAAAAAATATTTTTATGATTGTTGAAAACAGCTGAGCATAATTTTTCCAGGTTTCTCTGAACAGAAAGTTCAGAAGAACAGCATTTATCTAAAATAGAATTTTTTTGTAACATTATAAATGTCTTTAGCATCACTTTTGATCAATTTAAAGCATCCTTGCTAAATAAAAGTTTTATTATCTGATTTTTATTTCAGATAAATGCTGATCGTTGGATCTTTCCATTCATCAAAGAATCCTGAAAAAGTGTACTTAAAGGTTTTAAATATTGATAATAATAATAATCACATATTTCTTGAACAGCAAATCTGCATATTAGAATGATTTCTAATGAAGACTGGATTAATGATGCTGAAAATGTAGCTTTAATCACAGGAATAAATAACATTTTAAAATGTATTCAAATAGAAAGCAGTTATTTTAAATAGTAAAAATATTTCACAATATTACTAGCTTTTGCTGTATTTTGGATCAAATAAATGCAGGCTTGGCAAACAGAAGAGACTTTTTTTTTAAAAAAACATTAAAAATCTTACTGTCCAAAAACTTTTGACTGGTAGTGTATTCCATTAAAAAATAAAGGTTCCAAAAGAACCTTCCACTATAAAGAAGCTTTTATTCCGTGGAACGGTTTCATGGATGCTAAAGATTCTTCATGAAACCATCAATGCCTATTAGAACCTTTATTTTTTAAGTGTACCTATTTATATCCATGTAAAAGGAGCTGAAAAAAAGCTAACCATTGGGGAAACCAAGACAATTTTGTTGAAGCATGACTGAGGTTCCCTAGCTTTCTGTTTTGCCTTATCATAATAAAACACAGACCCATTTTAGCAACTGGGAAACACATTCCATCTCCGCAAACAACAGGATGGCACGTAACGTTGATCATTCATGCTGAATGGGCACACCTGTGCTCGGGATCACGCATCCAAGAGCAAGGACATGCTGGAGAGCCAATGTTAGCAGGTCACACATGCCAATTCAGAGAACTGTCAGCAATTTTCAGCCCTCAATGCTGCATCGTTGCCGATTTCCCTTTAGGAGGAACACCCTGCTGCAGAAACAGAGCCGAGACGATTTGCTAGTTATGATTCCCTCCTCCATCTGGCTTCAGTTTTAGGGGAATTATGTGTCTAGCATTTGTTATGGGGATGATAAATCCACCTGTCTCTGGAGTGAAAGAGCACATCCTCTGGTTCTCATCCAGGCTCAAAATGATCAGAGGGAGCGCGTGTCGCTGATGCCGTGTGACAAATCGGCAGAAGCCGATGCGAGATTATTTGTCTGTTCTGACAAATTCGTTTATGTGTTAACCGAGTGGCTTATGAATGATTCTACCAACTTGCCAGAGTAAATTACCGCATCCTGTATCGGACGCGAGAGCGTGCGTCTTGTAATCCGACGCACTGTGCCATCATGTCTTCAAAAGTATCTCATGCATATGAAGGGAGGAGAGCTGGCTCATTAATTTTAACAGGTGCCATTTCAAAGCATCCACATGTACTGTTGTCGCACATTTAAGACGGGTATGAAACCACTCCCTGACCGCTACCGGCCCTAACCTTGACTGATGGCACAACCGCCTCCGGCAATCACATTAAAAGCCACATTTGTTCATATTCGCACGGGGAACCACGTTTTGCAATCTCCTTAATTTAGCTAGACTGATAAATCGCAGGGTTGGTGCTTTACTGCCACAGCGTGTTACGTCCCCAGCATTGACTGCCCTTGAAATGAGCACTGTCCTATTTCAAAAATAATACAAGTGATGCGTGTTTTGAGGTTGCAAAGACCTCTGAATATGAGCGCTTGGGGTGATCGCTGGGAATCTGAAAATCTAAGGAAGGGGCCGCGTGGGACACCTTCATCATGGGGCCCGTCTGACATCATTATTAGCCAATGATATTCCAGGCAGATTTGCTACATTGCTACATTACATACGGCATACAACTGCTTTCATGCAATGAAAAACTTTACGTCTTAATTAATGTTTTGATACCCAAATATGATAATCTGTTTGCCATGGATCCCCTTCTTAAATTATAAAGCAGCTACATGTTTGTGCATAAAAACCCATTAATACTGTGTGAGAAAAATATGAAGTGTTAGTGTGATATTTTTAGGAAGCCCATTTTCACCGCTGAATAAAAAATAAAAAAAGGGTAATTGCGACTTTCACATCTCGCAATTCTGACTTTTCTCAGAATTGCGAGTTTATTTCTTGCAATTATGACTTTATAACTTGCAATTGTGAGTCAAGTCAGAATTATGAGATAAATTAAAAATAAAAAAAAGTATTTTTTCCCCTCAAAATTGGACTTTATAACAATAGCAAGTTTATATCTCACAATTCTGAGGAAAAAAGAATTGCGAGAAAAACAAAAATCAGAATTGCGAGATATAAACTCGCAATTGCGAGAAAAATTCTGACTTTTTTCTTACAATTGTGAATTTATATCATGCAATTCTGAGAAAAAAAGTTAGAATTGTGACTTTATATCTCGCGATTCTGACTTTATATTCGCACTTGCAACTTTATTTCTCAGAATTGCAACTTTGTTTCTCAGAGTTGTGTTTATATCTGATATATTAAATCAGAATTGCTAATTTGTATCATGCAGTTGTGAGAAAAAATGATTTTTTTGCAAGGAAAAAAGTCAGAATTGTAAGATAAAAAGTAGCAATTACCTTTTTTTTATTCAGTGGTGGAAATGGATTTCCAATAGATAATACATTTGTAAATAAAATGTAAAAAAAATTTAATTCAAAATGTTTTATTTTTTTTTAAATTCAAGTAATTTCATAATATATTAACAGGATTTTTTGTTATATTATTTTCAAAGCATATCTGAGACTAACAAACAAGGTTTAAATGTTTGGTTCAGTAATTTTTTTTTTTTTAATTACATTTTTCATTTTTTTGGATGATTAAACTGATCAAAACTAACAGTAAATGCATTTATAATACTATGAAAAAAATCTATAAATAATTGCAACTCAAAAAAAAAAAGGGAAAAAAAGTGTGTCACATTTCCACACAATTATTAAGCGACACAACGCTTTTCAACATTGATATTAATAAGAAATCAGCATGATTTATAAAGGATCATGATGAGATACTGAAGACTGGCATAGTGATGCTAAAAATTCAGCTTTGATTACAGAAATAAATTACATTTAAATAAATATTCAAATAGAAAACTTATTTTAAATTGTAATAATATTTTACAATATTACAGTTTTTTTTAATGTGATTCTGATTAAATAGATGCATCCTTGTTGAGCGTAATAGACTCAAGACTTTCAAAAACATCTTTACTGACCCCAGACTTTTAAACATTGGTCTGTTTTATTACCACTAATATATTAATATTGCTTGCATCCCCTTACGACCCCAACGTTTGAAAACACCTGCTCTTAATGACAACGATATGGAAATACTTTAAGAAAACAGATTAGCAAAACACTAAAAAGGCCAAATAACAAGACCTCTTTGTACGTGTATGGAGAGCCCAACAGATTTGTAATACACCACTATCTGTTTGTACTGATAAAATCCATGCCTCCACTACCCAATGTATGAATGTCAATGATCAATTTCATTCTAGAGAAGAGAAATGAGTGTGTCTCTGTCGTTAATTGCGCTCTTAAGGTGTTAGGGTGAGCCTGCTGAGTTATTGAGCTCTCTACTGCTTCAGCAGAATCAATGATCAGGGAGAGTTCCTGCAGTGTGTCAAGGTGGGGAGAATATGACAGGTAAACCAAAGAGAGAGGGGGAGAGAGAGACAGAAAACACCTTGTAAGATACCTAAACCACAAGGTGGGACTTGTAAATACAATGAAAGTTTTATGGTTCTCCATCCCACCACAGTGGGAGTTTATTTCCAGTGGGCTAGTGTAATATCACACCGTCCACTGCTAGACGATGACCTCTAATTTGAACTACAGCAAAGGGAATGCAGATGAATAATGCATAAGTCTTGTCTGCTTGTACCGTTGGTCTGAGACGAATGCAATTTCACATCCCTCGGGAACTAAACTAAAGTTCTGGTATAGGGAGGATTCATGTGTGAGGAGTGGAGTGTCCTGAGTGGAAAAGAGACATAATGCAACTGTTCAGCTGGGATCAGATAGTTGTTTTAATAGATCCATGGTGGATTTTTAGTGCATACATCCAAAGCAAATTAAATCATGATTGTAGATGACCAACTAACAATGCTTTCAAGGTGTGCATTTCCTAGGAATCACACTTATTTCCTTAGCATTGCTAGCAACACAGTCTACTGTATTGGCGTGCAACAACATTACATCATAACAACAGGTAAAATGCATAGACTAGCTTACGGCACCAAAAAACGTGCAAAGGGTAAAAATATGATGTTCACTGCACACTTGAGAACATTTAATACATGGGAAAAACAGAGTAAAAACATATAAGGTAGCTTAAGTGTTTAAAACATACATGTACAGTTGAATGATAAAGTTTACCCTCTTTAACTTTATGTTGTTAAGCTGTTTGTGTTCATCTGCTTTCCCAGTTGCTCTTTTTACATTGACTATCAATAGACTAATACAAGCAGATATAAAAGTAAGTTCTTTCAACTGATATCCTACTGAACTGTCACCAACTGAATTGCAGTGGTCAAACTATTTGAAATATAGTGAATTAAGCTACAAACTCAATCATAATGCACAATGTTTCCATCTAACATGCATTTTGAGGTTCAGCTCGTCATTTAAATGGAGTGTTTTCACAAGTTAGCAGTAAACCGCTTACCTCACCTGAATATGTTCGTAGAATTGTGTTGGATGTTATCCTTGGAAGGGAAATATGGATGTTTCATTTGTAAACATCAAAGTTATTCTGCTTATTTCAGTTAATGTCATAAAACTAGCGAGCTTAGCATGTGGTAGTACCGACACTGTCGTGTAAACATGGCTGAAGACGCGACAAGAAGAACAGACAAACCGAATCAAATTAGTGAGTCATTTACGCTGGGACCGCTCTGACTGATTTAAACTCATGACTCCGATCATTCAGTTCAAACGATTCACTAGTGATTGTGGGTTACATGGAGCTTTTCGAAATTCCGAATCAGTAAACCATTGCGTCGCAAAATGATTCACTGTTTCGAAGCGCTCAAATCGGATCGCGTTTCGCAAATCATTTGATTCAGATCGCGAATCGCGAATCATTTGATTCAGATCGGAACTTTGACGCGGGTTCGCGAATCATTTCGTGAATTGTATGAGTCGTGATCCGCGCTCCGATGGTTCTATCTGAAAAGTTGTTTGGCGAGTCATTCATATCGGGATCACAGTACGTAAATCGCGAATAATTTGATTTAGTTCGGAAGTTCGGAGCGGGTTCCTGAATATTTCGATTCAGATCGGAACTTTGGATCGCGAATTATTTTGAATGCGAATTCACGAATCATTTGATTCAGATGGGTACTGAGCGCATTTCATGAATCATTGGATTCAGATCGGGACTTCGTAACGCGATTTCTTTTTTCCTGATTTCGTTTTTTTATTAAACAGTACAAAACATCAACCTATTAAGACAGCACAGTTATAAGAACAATATATAGAAACAAGAAAGAATAGACAAATACAAATCCCTTAAGAAACTTGACAATGATTTTATAGTAAGTGTGTAGTTTGTGCACTACATATTGGAAATTTGGCTAGAAGAAACACTAATTAAGTTATATTTCCCTACATTCTCTTTACAGTAGTCAAACAATCGAAAGATAACATCTTTAACATAGAAAGAAAAGTCTCTTACAAAATGAGATTGGATGGACATTAAAAATCTGACTATTTCTCTGATGTACATTGGCAAATCACTTCCATGTGTGACTTATGTTATAATTACATCCATAAGCTTTTTGTGAAATTTGGAGTAACGTTAATGTGTTGTTTGACCTCTTCATATTTGAGGAGAAAGCTATTTACAAAGTTGGAAAAAAATTGCTTGTTATGATTTTCAAGGACGTAAAATTTAGTAGGGAAGCTATGACATGTCCCTACCATTATCCAGCGACTACTAAATTGTCCCTGGCCAGAATACAGCATATTTTATAAAAATACAAAGGAATACATCAGTGAAGGAAATTCAAGGTCTAATTCTAGCTGGGAAGTATTTATTTTGAACTATTTGCAAATAATATGCACACATTCACTCTTATTTGTATGCCTAGTATGTTGAAAACATGAAACATTTCTTGTCTTGTCATATTTAGTTAGGAATTACATCACATAAAAGATTTTCAACACAAAATTTTATTGGCCATCCTAGTTATTTTGACATTGACGAGCCCTACAGCCTTCTGATGTCTGCAGAGTATAAAAAAGCATTTGTACTGCACGTGTTGAACTCGTCC
>JAHKKF010524435.1:0-13463 GCA_019740295.1 Labeo calbasu | reverse complement strand
AGATATTTCACATAAAAGATGTTTACATATAGTCCACAAGAGAAAATAATAGTTGAATTCCCTGTTCAAAAGTTTACATCCCCTTGATACTCAATACTGTTTTGTTTAGAGATGTTGTTCATGAGTCCCTTTTTTGTTCTGAACAGTTAAACTGCCTGCTGTTCTTCAGAAAATCCTTTAGGTCCCACAAATTCTTTGGTTTTCTGTTTTCCATTTTTGTGTATTTGAACTCTTTCCAACAATGCATGATTTTGAGATCCATCTTTTCACACTGAGGACAACTGAGGGACTCATATACAACTATTACAGAAGATTCAAATGCTCACTGATGCTTCAGAAGAAAAAAACATGCATTAGATGGGGGTGAAAACTTTTGAACAGAATGGTACATTTTTACTTATTTTGCCTAAATATCATATTTTTTTCATTTAGTACTGCCCTTCGGAGGCTACAGAAGATACTTACATTTCCTGGAAGACGAAATAAGTTAAAATTATCCTGATATTCAAATTCAAAAAGTTTTCAGCCCCTGGCTCTTAATGCACACACACACAGCTGTGGATCATTCAGGTAACAACACAGTATTAAGAATCAAGGGGATGTAAACTTTTGAACCGGGTCATTTTTATAAATTCAACTATTATTTTCTCTTGTGGACTATATGTAAACATCTTTTATGTGAGTACTAAATAAACAATAACATGCATGTTGTATGATCCCTCTTATTTTGCAAAAATAATTAACATTTTTAATGATTCTGAAAGGGGGTGCAAACTTTTGACCTCAACTGTACAACTTTTAAACTGTCACTGATTCTTCTCATCTCTTGATTGGCAGATCCATTTGTCGGTCAGTCAGGTGAGTGTATCTCTGTCTGTAGACTGCCAGCGGGTTGGCGAAAGGCCCGCACGCCCCTTGGGAACTTTGCCTACTGATGGTTTTGAGATGTTGGGTAAACTAATGAGGACCCGTGGACCTCACAGCGGATCTGCAGCTGTGAGTCTCACTTCCTGACCAGGAACATACTGTAAACAGTAATGTATATACACATATGAAGGCCATTTGTATTGTATTTTTCTGTAGTTTCAGCTGCAGTCCTTTGAGATTGTGTGCAACACTACTTGGGCATCAGAAGACAACTGCTGTGACCTGCCCTCACAGGTACATGATCAGTTTAGGTTGAGTTTACATATCAATATGGATAGTGCCAAATTACATTATGTAGTGCAGGATGTCTTAAAGTTGCTCTTGTATTTTAAGTGTCACTCTGTGTTCTCTAGAGAGATGAGGAGAGCTGTCCCGCTCCTGCTTATGCGTGCACCTGCACCACCGACGTTCCTGGAGCACCTGGAGACACCGGGCCACCTGTGAGACTACAACTGACAAGAACATTAGAAAGCTTGTGAAACCATTTTTGTAGTTGTTGGAATAATCAGTGTTATGATCATTATTGGTGTAATGATATGCTTGTATTTTTAGGGGAGACCTGGCCCTCGTGGGGAGAAGGGAGAAAAGGGAGAGGTGGGACAAAAGGTACGGAAACTTGCATACAAAGTTGGGTTTGAACCTACAACCAGCAACTGTTTTCTATTTGAATATATTTTAAATGTTTTTTTTTTTCTGTGATGGCAAAGTTGAATTTTCAGCAGTCATTATTCCAGTCTTCAGTGTCACATGATCCTTCAGAAGTGATTCCGATATGCTGATTTGCTGCTCAAGAAACATTTCTTCGTACTATTAATGTTGAAATAAATTATGTAGCTTAATATTTTGTTGGAAACCATGATACATTATTTCAGGATTCTTTGATAGAAAAAGAATGTTCAAAAGAATAGTTTTTATTTAAAATAGAAGTCTTTTGTAACATTATAAATGTATTTACTGTCACTTTTTTTTCTGTTTCTCTCACTTTTCTGCATCTCTTCAGGGAGAGGTGGGCCCACCTGGTAAACCGGGCCCTGAAGGCGGCTTTGGCACTCTTGGTCCCGCTGGTCCACGGGGAATAACTGTAATGGGCAAAGTGGTACGCCTACACTTGTTCTGCAGAGACGATAAAATGTATTTTAGCATTTGAAACAGATTTAAACCCCTTCTCTTTGTCTTAATAAGGGTCCACCAGGAGCAAGAGGAGAAAAAGGAGATATTGGAAGACCGGGGAGCCAGGTGAGCTTTAAAGGGGACCTATTGTGCAAAACTACTTTTATAAGGCAGGGCTCTACACTGAAAAGATACTTTAAAAGTTAAACTAAAACTGCCAGTAGGAAGCGGCAAGTCACTGATTTAATTGCTGAATCATTCATTTGATTCGTTCGAACGGCTGATTCATTCAGGAGTAAAGCAAGTGACTGACTTTATGAAAGGGAAATTGAATCATTGACTTGACAATCACTGACATAGACTCTTTTAAAAACGCACTTTCATTCGTAAACGAAACAACACTGTGTTTGCATGGAGATATGGCACCGGCTCAGTTGTGACTCGTTTCAAACTATTTTCGATGACGAAATAGAGCAAAATCTTGCAATAGTGTTATAGTCAGACAATGTAAGTCAATAAATATAAACTTCTTGTTTATTTAACTGCTTTTTCAATTAAATCAATATCTCATTTACAAACTCCCTTAAAAATCATTAAAGGCTGTCACTCATCTTGGCTTATCGCGATCTCACAAAGTTCCATTATAATCAACTAAGCTCTCTACACTGCACAATGAATCTCTTATTTACAGTCTGTATACTCTTTGTTTATGAAAGGATTCGTGAGATATGTCTGTGATACATTATTCAACATTGCAAAAACACGTAGAAACCTTTAAAGCTCCCCTCAGCGCAAACACAAATATGCTGATCGGGTCAGTCTGGTGCTCCTAAATATTTTTTCAGTCGCACACAGTAGTATTAAGGTGCTAAGGCAGCATAAGACCAGCTATGTCAGGGTTGCCAGGTTTTCACAACAAAACTCGCTGAATTGCTTAAGTTTCTGATATTTTCAGTGTGTGAGATTGTCTTGTTTTGTTTTTGCCAGCTTTTGAACTCCGCCCTGTTCTGAAGAGGGGGCCCAGGAGCACTAGCTCATTTGCATTTAAAGGGACAAACATTTAAAGAGACAAATGATCTGTAGGATATTTTGAGTTAAAACTTAACATACACACTCTAGGGTAATCAGAGACTTATTTTACATCTTGTAAAAAGGAGCATAATAGGTCACGTTTAATAGCCATCTTATAGGCCATGGTTGTAGCTAATCATATTATTGTTTTTTTTTTCTCTGGTATATCTCACATTTTCTTTACTTTGCGTTCATAGGGTTTACCAGGCCCTCCTGGTCAGAAAGGTGAAGAGGGCAAGCCTGGTCCTCAGGTTTGTGGTTTGGCAGTTATTGTCTAGGGCTGGAAAAATAAATCGATGCATCATGAATAAAGAAATGATTCTGCATCGCTTCTGAGACTTTCCGAATGCATCGTGATTTTTACAGCAGATGCCACTGGATGTTTTAGAAACAGTACTGTGCTTGCTTCCAATTCCTTTAACACGCTTGAATCTAAAATAACCATTCATAATGTTTGAAACGTTTGAAGCGAATTACAAGAGCGTTCACAGCAGGCTGTGTTTACAATAATCTTGTGTCATAAAAGCATTCTGAGCCAAAGTGCAATTAAGTGACTCATGCACAAGCACAAGTGCTCTTCAGTGCTCTTCTTCGTGAGCATTCGAGCGCTATCTGCTGTTTTCCGATGCATTCGGAAAATCTGATCCACGAATCACAATGCATCGATTTAATGCTGCAGTCCTGTTATTGTCCTATGTATATTTGACATGTTTAGTCTGTCCTTCATCTTTCTGTCCGTAAATTGCCAACAGGGAACCAGAGGAGTAGAGGGTAATATCGGTAGCCCAGGAATCCCAGGACCAAGAGTAAGACAGCCTTACTTAAATTCTTTCATGAAATATTTCATAATGTGCATGCTTTCACTGCACTCTTTTTTACATTTCTGTGTCTACACTTTGTAGGGTTTCCAGGGTATGCCTGGTCATCCAGGACCAGTGGGAGAGAGAGGGCCACTAGGTCCTGTAGGGCCCACTGTGAGTAAAATTGTGCTCTATTACTCTTTATGGCCTTTGTCCATACAAACCAACTGAGATAGATGTCTAGAAAACTGATATATTTGAAAAAGTTGGATAGAGTTTGTTTAGAGGGATAGTTCTGTCATTAATTACTCACCCTTATGTCGTTCCAAACCTGTAAGACCTTTGTTTATCTATGGATCAGAAATTAAGATATTTTTGATGAAAACCGAGAGCTTTCTGACCTTGCATAGAAAGTAACGCAACTACCACGTTCAAAATAGTCCATGTGACATCAATGGTTCAACCGTAATGTTATGAAGCCACAAGAATACAACAATTTTATTCAACAATTTCCGTTGTGCGTACCACAATTCCACTACCTTTTTGGACCTTGAGTGTATCAGCTGCGTTACTGTCTATGCAGGGTCAGAAAGCTCTTGGACTTTATCTGAAGATGAAGGTCTTACGGGTTTGTATCTCTTTAATGTTAAGTAGATGTTCCTGATCATCTTATTTTCTCTTTCACAGGGTCTTCCTGGAAGTAAGGGTGAGAGAGGAGAGAAGGTAGGTTACAAAATTACATATTTTCTATATGCAAACCTTAAAATAGATTTTGTTTGCGTTAATAACTCTTCTGTTTATTAGGGTGAGCCACAGTCTCTTGCCATGATCTACCAGCTTGTTACACAGGCCTGCGAAAAACTTGTGCACAGTATGTAGCATATCCACTACATCCATTTTAATTAAGTCACAGTAAATGTAGAATTTAAAAGACTCTTTAATGGAAATCTTGGCCTCAGTAAATGTATATTAATTATGAGTTGATTATAAACTGTATTCTAGATGAAGTACTGAAGTTGGATGCTTTTCTGAACGAGATGAACCGTAAGCCAGTGCCCATCCAGGAACCAGTAGCACCACCAGGAGAGCCTGGGATACCAGGAGGAAGGGGGCCACCTGGATCCCGAGGATCTCAGGGTCGACAAGGAAGCAGAGGGGAGTCTGGGAAACCAGGGTATCCTGGTGAGCAGGGTAAGCCTTGACGCTATCATTTCTTTGAAGATGGAATCTGCTAGGAATAAACATCTGGTGGTTGCCATTAGACACATTAGTTGTTTTATTGAAATTCTGTATTACGTTATATAAGTAGTTCTGTGATTAACTTCTAGGACGCAGAGGAATGCCTGGTGAAAAGGGCTCTCCAGGAGCAAATGCGGTGGGACCACAAGGAATAAAAGGTTTTGCAGGTATTGAAACATATCTGTGTATCACACAGCTGTGTTTGTAAACATTTTAAAGGGGTTTTCATTATTTACAGTTGAAGTCAAAAGTTTACATACACCTTGCAGAGTATGTGAAATCTTAATTGTTTTAGAAAAATCCTTCAGGTCCCAAAAATTCTTGGGTTTTAGGGCTTTTAGGACCCATCTTTTCACACTGAGGGCAACTGAGGCACTCATGTGCAACTATTACAGAAGGTTCAAACGGTCACTGATGCTCCAGAAAGAAAAATGATGCATTAAGAGTTGGGGGGGTGAAAACTTTTGAATTTGAAGATCAGGGTAAATTTAACTTATTTTGTCTTCTGGGAAACATGTAACTATCTTCTGTAGTCTCTGAAGGGCAGTACTAAATGAAAAAAATATGATATTGAGGCAAAATAAGATAAATGTACACATCTTCATTCTGTCCAAAAGTTTACACACCCGGCTGGTAATGCGTTGTGTTTCCTTCTGGAGCATCAGTGAGTTTTTGAAGTTTCTGTAATAGTTGCATATGAGTTCCTCAGTTGTCCTCAGTGTGAAAAGACGGATCTGAAAACCATACAGTCATTGTTGGAAAGGATTCAGATACACAAAAGTGCTGAAAAAACAAAGAATTTGTGGGACCTGAAGGATTTTTCTGAAGAACAGTGGGCAGTTTAACTGTTAAGGACAAAAAAGGGACTCATGAACAACTATCACAAAACAAAATTAAATTAAGTTAATTGCACTACTATTTATGTCTATTTCACCAGGACCTCCAGGTGAAGCGAAAATAGGGGAACCAGGTCCCAAAGGTGAGGATGGTAAAGTAGGACCTCCAGGTATTCCAGGAGCTTCAGGTCAGCAAGGAGAAATGGGACCCCCTGGTGTATGTGACAGCAGTGGATGTTATCAAGGACCCCCAGCTGCAGGTAAAGAGTTGTGTTATTGTGGCCACCATACAAAACAATGTAAGTTCATATCTGACCTGTGGATTTGTATCATTTTTTAGAGGATCCATACCTTGGATACCAGCCTTGAGTTGAGAAGTTACTGTTTTACTTCAGGGCTGCCAGAATCATCTCTCTCCAGACTTTGTTTAAAGACACTATGTGACTTAAATGGATGAAGAGATTCTGCCAGACGCTGACTTTGAATGAGCCTGTTGATGGACTCTTTAGACTTCATTTTCTCCATGTGGTAGCTGATCTCAGCTCAATACTCCCATTCTGAGATCAACAAAGCACTGATCATCCTTGACCCTGTCTTCTACCCAGTATTCAACCCGATCTACTGCTACAAGACTACAGTAGACTCAATTACAGAACTTTTTGTGCAGCACAGAGGAAATCACAACACACTCAGACTCTATTTTACAGAGAACCAATATTTTGGTATCCAGACGAGGAACTAGTGTGTTACTGAACAACAGCTAAAATCCGCACTAAGAATGTTTGTAATATTAAGTATTTTATTGTATTTAATGCACTGTATGTGTTTTAAATGTATATTGTTGAAGGCATATTACTTTTAATGTTTTCCATTCCTGTTTCTTGACCTCTTCCTTCCTGGTTTTTGTGTCAAGTGTTTTTTTTAATATGAAATAAGCAATAATTTGCAAGAATACATATGTTAATAAGAAATACACTGTGATATTATATTAATTGTCTTTTTACATATGCAGAAGTGCTGTCAATAGTATTTTATAGGATTACACTAAGTGAAATGGTCTTTTGTTTTGTACATTAATACATGAGTATGTAAACCAGTATGAAATGAAACTGTTAAATATTAAAAAAGTTGACTCGCCTGAGATCCATCATGCTGTGTCGTTGAAATAGTTACTATTCACATTTACTGAAAAACAATTAAATAGAGGGTTTGCACTTACATCGCGGTTTGGTCAGTTACCTGTATGCACAGACATATTGGAGATACTCAGATGTAAACAACAGCATGAATTGCATGGTTAATGTACTAGTGAATACGTTGTTCTGCTAATTTATGCAGTTTAAACCATGGAAAAAACATGTGGAAGCTGCTAAATCATATAGAGAAGGACTTAGTAAGCAGGAAAGGGTGCAATATTTTGACAAACTGAAGATAATAGGTGGTAAAGATACGCAGTATCAGTTAAGATACTAGACTAATATTTCACCTACCTGACCGGAAATGATAAGAACAAGCACAAATGTTGTCAAGATCCTTGCCCTGAAAAATCCTCAGTTTTTTGCACTCTTCTCCTTGATTTGTTATAACTTTTGGCAGTCTATAGTACTCCAAATGTTTTTTTTTTCTGTTTAGACCGATTAGCACAGCCCAAAACATGGCAATAACTTACCATTTTCAGCGAAATTCAATTCAGTTTGCTTCAGGGTCATTGTTTATGTTCAGTGCCGCAAATAGGCCGATTGATGACGCGTCATGAAAACTCCATAATGAAGAGAAAACAGTTCACTGTTGTTCACAAAAATACCATTTTCATCAGTCTTTAAAATGCAATTGTCTTTTTGATGTAATATAGTTTCAGAAGACTTCCTGAACCAAAATCAGTCAACATTAAAATTTTGAGTATTATGAGGAAAGACTTTTAACTCAATGTAAATGACAAGCCAATGCAATGAATACTTGTTATAATTGCCAAAAGGAGCCACAAACCACAAATAAATAATTTACCATTATTTTTTCCTGGATGTGCCCATTACAGGGTTAATTACAGTATCAGTGTTGTACTATTGACTTATTAAATAAGTCGCAAGACGTTATCCCAATGTGTAGTGTATCTAACATTCAATCTTCTTGCAAATCGAAGCTTTACACGATTAAACCTAATGTTTTTTTACTTCTACAAATTGTATTGTGAAATGTATGACACATTTCATTGCTATTATTCAACTGTACAAAGTAATTGTTGAATGTTTTCAATCACAGTATTTGAACACCGGAACCAAAGGATGGAGCTAGTGATTTCCACGGACAACGTACCTGATGTAAACATCCGGTTGCGATTACGTCGCAGACGCCAACATGGCGAGCAGGAAAGGTAACGCGAAGACTGGGGGCCAGTCTGACAAATATTCTGTTCTGCTGCCAACCTACAACGAGAGAGAAAACCTTCCACTGATTGTATGGTTGCTGGTGAAGTACTTTGGCGATAGGTAAGTGTATTGTTATATATAGTCAATGGACGAGAACCGGAATGTTATGTTAGAAGTCCTAATGATGAGCTGTCAGTGACATCAGACAGTGTAATCACCTGATTAAGACTCCCTAAGCTAAACTTAGATATTTCGTTGGTTTTAAAAAGAGCCTTCTTTTTTAAATGACCATGTTTTAATTCAGTGGATACAACTACGAAATCATAGTGATTGATGATGGCAGTCCAGACGGAACGCTGCAGATCGCAGAGCAGCTGCAGAAGATCTACGGCGCTGACAAGATTGTGAGTTGTGCATTATAATACACACTGACTGACAGCTTACCGGAAAAAAAATCATGAAAATCTGGCATCTCTTTTCTTTTTAGCTCCTGAGACCGCGAGCAAAAAAACTGGGCTTAGGTAAACTGGCTCACATTCATACTTCTTAAAGCTAACGTATAGGAATACCGTGACTGACGTTCGTATTTTTTCAGGAACGGCTTACATTCACGGGATTAAACACGCGTCAGGAAACTTCGTTATCATTATGGATGCAGATCTCTCACATCATGTAAGTATTCTTCTGCTGAATACTGGTTTGTACATCCTTAAGTAAATCCTGGTATTCAGGGTTCCCACGGCTATGAAAGTCTTTTTTGAACATTTGCTTATATTTTTCTCGGATAGAGTACAACATGCTAACCAGCCTTATTGATATTGAGAATTTTGAGAATTTAGAGTCAATTCTCCTCAGTAAATGTATGGAAGATAATTTCCAACACTTGGAAAAAAATCTTGCTTTGGTAAACATAAACCATAATTATGAGATATTGCTGAAAAGTTAAAATTGTGATAAAATGTTATAATTATGAGGAAAAAAACAAGATTATGGCCTGGTGTCACATACAGGGCTTAAACTAAGGCAGGGTTCAATTAAGACATTTAAGTAATTATTATAAATGTGCTTGGGGAAAATAAAAACATTACTGGTGTACATTTTGACACAAAACAAAGGTGTTGATATATTTTTAGATTGGTCAGTGCCAGTTTCTTTCAGTTGAAACAGCACAGACTTACATTTTAGTCTAGGACTAGGCTTAAACCTTGTCTGTGAAACCTTAGGAAAGAGATGTATAAAAAAAACTAAACTATGAGGTGGTATGAAATCATAATTATGACCAAATTTAGACTTTTATCTATTTTTTTCCTAATCTCTATTTATGTCATAATTATGATTTTTTTTTTATTATTCTTATTTATTTTATTTTATTTATTTATTAGAAATGACCTTCCATAGAATCAGAGTAGTTCTAAAAAATTAGTCTGAATGGCTGTCTAGTGAAATAATAGATTAATTTTAAGAACCACTGATAATATCATGGATTTGTTTAAAAAAAAAATGTTGGATAGCTTTAAGCATTTCAGGAATTTTAAATGGAAATATTACTAAATGTGAAATATTCAGGAGTGTTTGTGTACATTGTGTTTTTTTTTTTCTTCCTCACAGCCAAAGTTTATCCCACAGTTCATTGAGTAAGTCATTTTCTTTCAATTACCTTATGCTTCCGCTGTTAAAAGACTTTATTATCTGCTCATTGTATTGTGTAGTGTAGTTTTGCTATAATAGCATTATCCCAAGCACTTGTATAGCAGCCAGTCATTAATTTTTTATTTGTTCAGAAAACAGAAAGAGAGTGGATATGACGTGGTTTCTGGAACAAGGTACAAAGGAGACGGTGGTGTGTATGGATGGGATCTGCGCCGGAAATTAATCAGGTGTGTGACTGGAAACAGCTGACTGAAAACCTACATTTTATAATAATATCTTGCTATATTAGAAATTTGAGACCGTATTATATATGTGACCCTGGACCACAAAACCAGTCGTAAATAGCAGGGGTATATTTGTAGAAATAGCCAGCAATATATTGTATGGGTCAAAATGATCGATTTTTCTTTTATGCCAAAAATCATTAGGATTTTAAGATCATGTTCTAAGATATTTAGTCAGTTTCCTACTGTAAATATATTCATAACTTAATAACTTAATTTTTGATTAGTACTATGCATTGCTAAGAACTTCATTTGGACAACTTTAAAGGTGATTTTCTCAGTATTTTCTTTTTTTTTTGCACCCTCAGAATCCAGATTTTCAAATAGTTGTATCTTGGCCAAACATTGTCCTATCGTAACAAACCACACATCAATGGAAATCTTATTCATCCAGCTTTCAGATGATGTATAACTCAATTTCAAAAAATTGTCCTTTATGACTGGTTTTGTGGTCCAGGGTCACATATGTAGCTGAAAAGTTGAAATTATGATAAGATGTTTATAATTATGAGAAAAAAAAACAAGATTATGGCCTGGTGTCACATACAGGGCTTAGACTAAGGCATATGTCATATCAGTTTCCATTTTATGGCACAAGATTACTTTTTTGTAATGACTGTTTCCTTTTAGTCGAGGTGCAAACTTTATCACACAAGTGCTACTTAGACCAGGAGCATCTGATCTCACAGGGAGTTTTAGGTAAGTTTATGTTAATAAAGCAATTCGGTGTTTGCAAACAGTGATGATGTTTTTGTGGGCGGAGCCTATCTGGTGGCAGAAAATGACAGTTTTCAAGTAGTAGTCTATGGAAGCTATGGAATAGAAGAATAAAAAAGGCAAATTTGAGTTTATATTTCAAAATTAAGATTTTTTTTCTTGCAATTCCGAGATTTTTTTTTAAGATTTTATTTTTGGCCTTTGTGCCTTTAATGTGATATGACGGATCATACAGGACAAGAAGCGAAGTGGGAGAGGGAGAAGAGGGGCGGGATCGGGAAAGGTCCTCGAGCCGGGATTCAAACTCAGGACGCTTAACATGTTGATAAGGCTATCAGCGCTGATGATTAAACAACTCGTCATTCTCTCTTTTTCTCTCTTTCTCTACCTTTTGACAACCCTAATTTGCAAAAAAAAAAAGTCTAAATTGTGAGATAAAATAGGTAAATGTAAAATGTTATGGGTTTATTTCTTGCTGTATCAGTAGGGCTAATATAATATGTTCCCTATGAACTGCATATTTGAATATTATGTAGATGTACTGTTTAAATTAAATTTATGCTTTAAAAATAGCCCGTTTAGATGTCTGCGTTTAGCTTCAAATGGTGTCTTTGATGACAATATTCTATTAAAAAATCATTTGCATTCCCATTCTGACATCCAAAGGCACAACAATACATTTTATCTCTTTCATGTATTGTTTCACTCCACTTGTTACCAGTGTTTTTCTGCCACGTGACTGTGACGTGTTATTGGTGTGTTATTTTATATTACAATACTTTATTACTGTCTACTATCATGTGTTTACGTTTCAGGCTCTATAAGAAAGAGGTTCTTGAGAAACTAGTAGAGCAGTGTGTGTCAAAAGGCTATGTGTTCCAGATGGAAATGATTGTCCGTGCTAGACAACTGGGCTTTACTATTGGAGAGGTCAGCGTACATCTCTTATTCCACATTTCCGATATATCTTATTACTACGTAATTAAATGAATTAAATATAGTTTAGATTATGTATTTGCATATCAGGACTGTGAACTGAATTACTGTATTATACTGAATTGTAATACATGTAATATTACAATGTTCATTCATTTATATATGTAAGTTTTTTTTTTGGTTTTTTTTATCCATTTTAAAGTATTATTTTATGATTATCTGAAAGAGGTCTTGTCTGTCTATTACACAGGTTCCTATTTCATTTGTGGACCGTGTTTATGGGGAGTCCAAATTGGGTGGAAATGAAATTGTCTCTTTCCTCAAAGGATTGCTCACTCTTTTTGCCACTACATGACCTTTGACCTCATTTGGTCGTGTTTAGTTTTGTGATATACGGTCAGCACTTAGCACTGCAGTGGAACTGGAATTCATGCTTTCTAAGTAACAAGTTCATGATGATGAGTTATTTGTCCCATATCAGGCTACAGTGGTGTTTGGATTGCTTGGATTTACCACATGCCATCTTACACCTAGTTTGGTTAATTACTAGACTATATTTTGAAATGTACATTAAAATGTAAAAAAAAAAAAAAAATTACATTTTAATAAAAAGGACCAAATTTGAAAGAGATGGGTTTTGGGTTTTTTGTTTTGTTTTTTTGAGAAAGTGCTAACAACTACAGTGGTGGCCAAAATTTTTAGAACACTAGTATTTTCACCAGCTAAAATGGTTTTAAGTCAGTTATTTCTATCTTCTGCTGTAGTGTGTTAGTAGAAAATAACAGTTTACGTTTCCAAACATTCATTTTTGCCATTAAATGTAACAATCCAGTAGGATTTTTTGTTTGCACAAGGAGTCTGTGCTCCACACAGAGATCTGATCTCATCATCATCCAGTCTGTCTGGAATGAAACCGAACAACTGAGACACACTAAATCCAGAAGAACTGTGGCAATGTCTTACGAGATGCTTCAAGAAACCTACCTGCAAGGCTACGTGAAAAACTGTGCAAGTGCACCTAGGGCAAAAGCTGCTAAAAAAAGCAAAGGATGGTCACACCAAGTGTTGATTTAATTTAGTTATCAGAAGTTAATTGATAAAGAAACTCTATTTATGACATTATTTTTGACAGCATCCTAATTTTAAGCCATTTTTACACAAGCGCCTAAAACCTTTAACGGTACTGTAGCTTTGCAGGTAGGTCACATGAAGCATCTTGGAGATGTTGCTACAGTTCTTCTGGATTTAGTGTGTCTCAGTTTGTTCTGTTTCATTCCAGACAGATTGGATGATGATGAGATCAGATCTCTGTGTGGAGCACTGGCTGTTGTCAGACTCCTTGTGCAAACAAAAATCCCACTGGATTATTACAATTAATGGCTAAATGAATGTTTGGAAACGTAAACTGATATTTCCCAATTACACACTACAGCAAAAGATAGAAATAACTGTCTTAAAACCATTTTAGCTGGTTTTAGTGTTTTTGTGTGTGTGAAGAACATTTAAATATTGTAAGGAGCTTTTTTT
>JAHKKF010524432.1:0-14005 GCA_019740295.1 Labeo calbasu | reverse complement strand
TTCCCCCCCCCCCCCCCCCCCCAGTTCAAGACAGTTAGGGTAGGTCAAAAAACTCCCATCTCATTTTCTTCCCCAACTTCAAAATTGTCCTACATCGCTGCAGAAGTGCCGACCCAGTTTACAAAGTGAGCATGCAAAGAAGATCAAACGTCCTTTACAAAAAAAAAAAGGTAAGACAAGTTTTTGAAGTTTAAGAAAATGGGAGTTTTTCAACCTACGCTAACTGTATTGACCCAGATTACACAGACTGCACATTGCAGAGATGAAACAAGACAAGCATTTGAGGTTAAAAAGTATATAAATTGTCAGTTTGTTTCAAAAATGACGTTTTGCTAGATAAGACCCGTCTTTCTCGGCTGGGAGCTCTTTGAAGCTGCATTTAAACTGCATTTTGGAAGTTCAAACCTGGGGACACCATTGAAGTCCACTATATGGAGAGAATTCATGAAACATTTTCCTCAAGAAACATAATTTCTTATTGACTGAAGAAAGAGACAAGAGCATCTTGGAGCATCTTCAGTTAAAACAGGCGTACAAAAACGCGTCTCACTACAAATCTAGTGAAATGCTATAATCATCTGCCATGAAAATAAAGCCTAACTGGTGGCCATTGCGTTCCCAAACACAGAGCACATGCAATAAATGATTTCGCTGCATTGATACTGATTCTTTCTGAAGTGCGGGAAACACCGGATCACGAGCTGATGGCCTGAATGAAGTGCGCAGAACAGACTTAATGAAGGCATTAAGCCATATTGGGTTTCAGTTTTAGTTCATTTGACAGATACTGTGTCAAAGCATAATGGCTGAAAACAACTTTAAAGACCTTTAGAATAAGAAGTTTAACATTTTAAAAACTACATCTTTGGCCCGGAAGAACTATTGTTTTATATTGTCAGATGAGCATGCTGTGATTTTCTTTTTCTAAATTATTTTTTATGTTATCACAGGAATACAGAAATCGTGTGTTTCACGACTTCAGAAACGGACTGTGTAGGAATCTGGTCTGCACAGGTACGGGTAGCATAGAATTCTTGCTGTTTTCAGGAGGTTTCCCCAAGTGTTTCTGAAACCATTTTAATGGGATCTTTCCTCTCACAGATCTTTTCACAAGAGGAATTGACATCCAGGCTGTCAATGTTGTCATCAACTTTGACTTCCCCAAAAATGCAGAAACATATCTGCACCGCATTGGTCGATCAGGTAACCATCAGCTCAGGCTTTGACTGATCATTATATGGTTTTCTGTTCATTATTTGTGTGGGTTTTTTTTTAATACATTAATACATTCATTGTTTATGTTCTCAGGTAGGTACGGTCACCTGGGTCTGGCCATTAACCTGATCACCTCAGAAGATCGTTTCAACCTAAAGGGCATTGAAGACCAGCTGATGACTGACATAAAGCCCATACCCAGCAGCATTGACAAGAGCCTGTATGTGGCAGAGTTTCACTCCATGAACCCTGATGAAGAGGAGGCTGCTCACAAAGCAGGCGAGCTTAATTAACCCTTACTGGTAAGAAGGCCATAACCTAAACCAGTGGTTTCCAACCATGTTTCTGTAGGACCCCAAAGCTGCACATTTTGCATCTCTCCTTTGTCTAATACACCCATTCACTAATGAGCTGATGATCTGAATCAGGTGTGTTTGATTTAAGGAGACATGGGAAAACATTGTCCTAAAAACATGGGATCCACTGTCCTAAATGACCTGATCTGAAGCGCTTTAACTTGTTGTTTTGTATAGACGTGACTAAATTCAGTTGGATATATGTATCCCTTTCTTTCAGGAGAATAAAGGGACCAATGCTTGGCATTCTGCACAATTTCTACTGAAGACAGACGCAAAGATGACTCGTTTTGTTTTGTTTGTTGTAGTTTATTTTCTCACCAAATGCTTCAAGGGTCTAGAACTGCCATGGTTAAATGTGATCAGCTGCCAAAAGATTAGGGGCCAGTATAAAGTCATTAGGCTTGTTGTTCTCAATGGACTCACTGAGGCAGCTTACCCCTTTTCCATTTGGAGCACAATAAGCCACTGTTCTTTAGACCCAGAGCACTGGCAAAGACCATTCACCGTCCATAACTGCTGTTCATGAGGATTTTTGTTCCCCCTTTTATTTACCAGAACAATGAAATAGAAAATACTGGCAGAAGAGGGTGCCAAAAACAAACACCCAAGCTTTACTAAGAGTACATTTAGTTCTGTCTATCCATCACCTAATGTGGAAGGTTTTTGTGCGTCATCTTTTGAATAAGTTTAAGTCGGAGCTTTACAGTTGATCAGGGAAAACCAGGGAGGAAGTTAACACATTTATAATGGTCTTCTGTTGGTTGTTTACAACCTTGTATGTGTATATATGTCATCTTGGAGAGAGGCTTGTGCTTTTGTTCTTTTGACTCACCACCATGTCTTTCCCAAAAGTTTATGGAAAACATTCTGTTTTTTTTTTTTTTTTGTTATCGTCATGCTCATTTCGGCCGTCTCTGTTTCTCTAAGTGCCTTACTCTATTATATACTTCCTCTAGATAGGAGGGAGCACTATAGGTGCATGGTGCAAAAAAAAAACAAAAAACTCTGCTTTGGTCAGGATTGTCAGTGGAAGTTGTTACCTGCTAGATTTAGACTTCTAATACCTCAAACCCATAAATTGCTTATTCCCTATTTGACCCACCAGTTTGTTGAACAGTACCTACCTCAGCATTGGCTGGGTGAGCAATAGATTTGCTTGTGTCCAACAACCAGGTACCCAGCTATAATGTTTTGTGAGGCCGGACTTCAATTTCAGCATTTCAGCCTGCATTTTTGAAAACTGGGGGACAGTGTAGGTTGTTCAATACACTCTCCTTTTATTTCCCTCACCTGTTGAAACATACAGTAAGGTTTTATTTTGTTAAAAAAAATTAGTTATCCAATTCAGTCTTTCCCCTGGTGGTGTCTAATGCACAGAAACAGAAAAGAGTAATGTCTTTTACAACATATCAGCACAAATGCTGTGATGAAATGGCAGCTGTAATAAAGTTTGTAGCTCTCGAAGTGTAAACTTTTGTGTCCCCTGTTGTATGTGTTGAATTGTGCTCTCTTGGACATGTGTTGTTAAGTAGAAGCTGTATGTTTTACTGCGAGGATTCATGGGAGAATGGCCAAAGCTTTTTGCTCCAAATGTTAATGCCAGCCTATCCTGTCCCTTCTCTTTTAAGCAAAATAAAGTCCAGCATATTCTCCAAATGTTTGTTTTCTCTTCCAAATACCTTGAAGTCAAGGAACCTAACATCGTCACTCTAGTGCTTTATTTGGAATTGATCCAGAATAGTTAAGTCTTTGTAGTATAGGCGGTTGACTGATCTAAGTTGTTTCACATAGTTTTAGTTCCATGCATGTATTTTTAACCTTTTAAGTAGCTATTTTCTATTTTGTACCTTGAATCTTACCACCACCAGATAAATTTAGCTTAAATGGTGACATGTTAATGTCAGTGTTTCTTTTCAATCTACTATCTCTTTTTTTAAAAATTAAAACTATACAGGTTTTCACACTAGCATTTTCCTAATTAACATTAAATGTTTAGAAACTCCATTTTATTTTGTATGTACAAAATGGCAAAGGCGAAATAACTTCACCCACGTGATACTGAGCAAGACAAAAGGGCAAGTTTCAGAGAAGTTACAACAGAGCTGCCACTTACAGCATAAATTACTCTGGAGCTTTTTGGCTGAAATGGAAGAAACTCTCTTGACATCAATCTCTTAAGCACTTTAGCTTCTTTGGGAGGCTAAAGTGGTTAAAAGAAAGCCACTTCTGAGAAAGATTAATATTACTTCTTGCTTGAGGCAATGTAACAATCTGAAATTCTCAGAAAAAAATTGAGGTTTGATGGAAGAAAAAAAGTTTTTAGAAATCTTGTTTGCATTATAGGCAAAGCTTTGGCTTTCCTGTAAGATATACAAGTCATTTATTATAAAGAAATGTATGGTTTACGGTTAAAATGTTTGAATTAGTGCTGTTAAATAGATTAATCGCATCCAAAATAAAAATTTGTGTTTAAATAATATATGTGCATATATAAAAAATGTGTATATATATACACACACACACACACAAGTATATATTTAAGAAATAAATTTAATATATATTTTAGTGCTGTCAAACTATTAATCACGATTAATCGCACGTGTGTAGTGTAAATTCATGCATGTGTGTGTATTTATATATAAAAAGTTTATATGTTAAAAATATATCAGTTATATGAATTTAAATATATACATGTAAATATTTTCAAAATATATACTGTGTATATATATATACATAATACACATACGTAGTATACACACATTTTGCAAACAAAATTTTTTATTTTGGATGCAATTAATCTTTTGACACCACTATATAATATAACTCATATAAATGTGTGAATACTTGTATATGTGTAAATATTTCTTAAAAATATACATGTACGTTTGTGTATTTATATATATACATTACATATGCACAGCACACGCACACATGTAAACAAATTTTTATTTTGGATGCAGTTAATCGCGATTAATCGATTTGAATATAAAATAAATATATTATTTCATAGTTCTCATAATGCTGCATTAACCGGAATGAAATTATTTTTTAAAATCAGCTAGTTCATGTTGTTCATCTTCATTTAGTTTAACTTGCTCTACCAAGATACTAAAATGGGAAATTAATACAAACTATACAGACAAACTAACGAAAAGTAATAAAATGATAAAAGCACAAAAACATGAAATAAACTAAATCAAAATGTGAATAAAAACTGTTTCAGTGATACTAAATTAACACTTTACAATTAAACTCAGTTATTTTGTTTTTATAAAAGCTACTGTTTTGTCACCATCCTTTCGTCTATTTTAATTGTTGTAGTAAGGCAACAACGAAAACATACATGAATAAAAAACATGCAAATGCACTGCTCATACCCTTGAAAAGTAACTTTGGAGGAGTGGAGAATATACGTCACGAGCCGTCGTATTTCCTTTCCCGATGACCTCACGAGGACGCCATACGCAGTATCCAATCATCAGGCAGTTGTGGTGTCTTTTGTCCAATCATCTATTAGTACAGCCGGAATGGGCGGGCCAAGACGTCAGTTACGTAGGTTGTCCCTTACATCCTACCGGTGCCTCTCAGCCGTTTAACTGGACTGCATTGCTAAATGTGAGTATAGCACGAGGCCTGCAAATAGTTATATAAATTGTATTCATACGCTTGCTATTAATTAGTCCGCCGTATATTGTTAGAAACGACTGTCTAACGTTAGCTAGTGTTTAATACAGCCTACTTCTCGCGTCTCGCTTAGATATGTGCCATTCTTTCTTTCACATCACAGCATGCTAGCTAGTTAGCTAGCATTAACCTTAGCTTACCTGCTATTTAGCCAGTGAGGCGTGAATGAAGCTCCACATGCTAGTGCACTACTTTTCTCTAAGGGGCTAGATTCTAGTTGTTGCTGTGTGCACATAATTGGCATTCGTGCCAGGAGAGTTGCAGCTAAACTAGTTGTCAACTGTCTAAATCCGGAGAGATCAAGGTTTTCATTTGGTTTTGACAGTTGGCAGTTGTTGGAACCAGAAACATGTTGTTTACTGCCAGTCTTTCTCTGACTGAAGTAACATGACCTTTTGACCTATGGTTGTTGTCAGTGGAAGCTAAAGATGACATTTAATGTTATTTCAGTGTTACTGTAGTGTTGTGTTTTTTTTTTTGTTTTTGTTTTCAGCATGGGCAGTGTGTTGGCTGCCAGCTCCCCAAACCCACCCCCAGCCTCAGGGGGTGGCAGTGCCCCAGGGGGCGCAGGTCTAGTGACGGTACCCCCAGGTTTCACCATGCCCCCAGTGTCTGCAGTCCCACCCTCCTCAGGCACACAGGGGCAGCCTGGGACAGACGCAGAGGCCTCTCTCCAGAACCCGGGCACATTTGAGGAGTGTCATCGCAAATGCAAAGGTTTGCCTTAGACTAATTTTCTGACATATCTTTTGCAGTTTCATAATCTATATTCTGTTCACTTACAGTCTTTTTGTCTGTTTCTCAGAGGTCTTCCCTGTGCAGATGGAGGGGGTACGATTGGTTGTCAACAAGGGCTTGAGTAATCACTTCCAGGTCAGTTATCACACAGTTATATTTTACTGCAAAGAAGTGAAAGATCAAAGGTCAAAAATATATATGACATCTTCATTTGCTTCTGCAGGTTAGTCACACAATTACTCTAAGCACCTTGGGGGACTCAGGTTACAGATTCGGAGCCACGTACGTGGGCAGCAAGCAAACAGGACCCTCAGAGGTGAGTGTCTTAGTTGCTTTTTAACTGATTAGTGTTTTTTGTGAGCTTGCTGTATAGTGAACAGAATAAAAAAATAAAATAATAAATAATAATAATAAAAATACGAACTTAAAATATTAGTGGGTTAGTTCACCCAAAAATGTAATTCTGTCATTAATTACTCACCCTCATGTCGTTCCAAACCCGTAAGACCTTCGTTCATCTTTGGAACACAAATTAAGATATTTTTGATGAACGTGCATTGAAGACTGACATGGAAGAGAAGAAATTGTTAAACGAAGGTCTTACAGGTTTAGAACAACATGAGGGTGAGTAATTAAAGAATTTTCATTTTTGGGTGAACTATCCCTTTAATAAAAAACATAATAGTATCTCAATGATTCTTTAAAAGACAGAATGATATATATATATATATATTTTTTTTTTAAACTGTTGAAATATTACTAAGAAAAAATAGTATTGCAATTATGCTAAAATAACCTTGTCTAGAAACTGTTTTTAATTTATAATATTCTCTTTTATAAATTTTTAACACTCAAATTACAGTGGTCCTATAACAGTAAAAAAAAAGAAAATGGCAGTTAGTAAAAACAGTCCTATGACACCCATAGATATGTACACAGTGACATCACTCATACCCTTAAATTATTTATTTATTTTTTGTAAATAACAAATACAAAATATTAATAAAATGTCTAATAATATCTATAGTGCAGCTAACTATTTTAAAACACTATTGACTTGAAGTTGTATTGTTTCATTGAAGCTTTTTTCTGTTAACTTGCTATGTCAATGTTCTTTCAAAATGAAATGCTAAGTAGAACGTTATGTTAACACCTCTCTCTTTTTTTTTTTTTTTTTTTTTTTTTTTTTTCTGTTCCACTCAGTCTTTCCCAGTCATGGTAGGTGACATGGACAACACAGGCAGTCTAAACGCACAGGTCNTGTTAACTTGCTATGTCAATGTTCTTTCAAAATGAAATGCTAAGTAGAACGTTATGTTAACACCTCTCTCTTTTTTTTTTTTTTTTTTTTTTTTTTTTCTGTTCCACTCAGTCTTTCCCAGTCATGGTAGGTGACATGGACAACACAGGCAGTCTAAACGCACAGGTCATCCATCAGCTTACCAGCCGGATTCGCTCTAAAGTGGCAATGCAGGTATGCATGACTTTCACGACCAGACTTACACATGGCACAATGCACAACTCTTCTTCGTGAGCATTTGAGTGTGTGGTAAAAAACTAGCTCAGAGCGCCACCTGCTTTTAAAAACTAATTACAGAATCCATTCGAGAGAGAATCGCAATGCATTCAGAAAATCTCAGAATTGACCCGCAAATCACAATGCATCGATTTATCATCACATCTCTAGTTTTTTGCGTGTCACAGGCATATTGTGCAGTGGCTGTAAGATATATCAGTTATGTGCTAAACTGGTTTCTCTTGTATTGGGAGCGAAATCTTTTCTGAAAAAAGTGGTGAGAAGAATTGAATCCAGTGTTTCCAACGGACTTGCACTCTGTGTGTGGCGAGACTTCCTCCGGGAGATATACACACCAGTTCACATTTACAACTCTGCGTGTTTGCTGCGTAAAACCATCAGTCGATTTTCGCATTGGTCTGAATGAAAATCCAAATTCATTCTTTGCCACTAGTTGCCGCTTTTGGAGCGCCAGAAATAGCGGCGTTCACAAACGTTTTATCAGGCTTTACAGGCAAGATGAAATGAAAATGAATCGAAGATTTTCTGAAGACAGTCGGTTTCCTTCAGATATACACTAATATAAAAACACCCGTGCCGTGTTTTGATTTTGAAACGTGCGGGGCTCATGTTTATTTAACAAAGTCAATGCCTTTTGAAAAATCTATTTGTTGTGGTCAGTTTTGATATCGTGGTAGGCTGCCAAAAATAAATCAATGTATTGGAAATACTGGAATCCTTTCATGAGCTTTAGCCTATTAACTGTCACCTGTCCCCTCAATGGGGCGCCTAAGTTTACTTCACTATATTACCAATAAATCTAATCATGACAAACTATATATCGTTGAAAAGGTCTAAGACTCCTAAGTAGATATTTTACCACTGCTTTTTGTTACAAATTTTGTAGGAACAGTAATAGATTAATTTATGACAAGAGTGCACCTCAAATCTCAAATCTGCGTCATAACAGGAGTTCTGACCTTTTTTTTTGTGGGGGTGACAGTAAAAGGATTAAAAGTAAATCCCAATCACATGCTCTAATGCTTTTTAAAATTGCAGCTTTGTCCAGAAATCTGATGCTGTGGCAAATGAGGTGCAATGCTGCGTAATGTATTGTTATTAATTGCCTGAATAAATTATGTGTTACAGACGCAGCAACACAAGTTTGTAAACTGGCAGTGTGATGCCGAATACCGTGGCGATGACTTCACAGCTGCTGTTACCCTTGGCAACCCAGATGTTCTCGTTGGATCTGGTAACACACCTTGCTGTTGCTGCCCATGTTCCAAAAATATTATAGAAGATGTTATTTATATGTTTGGAGTCGGTAAGATTTTTGTGATGTTTCTCTTAAGCTCATCAAGACTGCAATGACTTGATCAGAAATGCAGTAAAAACAGTAATATTGAGAACTTTTTAATATGTTTTAAAGTGTAATTTGGTCAAAGTTCCAGTCTGTATTGTCACATAATTCTTCAGAAATTATTCTAATATGTTGATTTGGTGCTTAAGAAACATTTTATTTCTTATCATTATTGTTTTTTTGTGGGAATCTTGATGCGTTTGTTTTCCAAAAAAATCTTACTGACCCCAAACTTTTTAATTATTTTTTTTAAGGAATAGACAGAAATGTGAATTATTTCCTCATAATTTCTCATCTGTAGGAGCTTACATTCACATTCACACTCCCATTTGCTCCGTTAGGTATCCTCGTGGCGCACTACCTCCAGTCCTTGACTCCCGCTTTAGTATTGGGTGGTGAACTGGTCTATCACAGGAGGCCAGGAGAAGAGGGAACAGTTACATCATTTGTTGGCAGATACACAGGTGGTCATTTGCAGATTGTTCTTTGTCGCATTTATTCAAGGCTTGGCAGAAATCATAATTTGAGTGAATGTACTGATTGGACCTGTATGTTTTCATCCTCAGGTAGTAACTACGTCGCCACGTTGACTGTTGGAGGAGCTGGTGCACATGCGTCATATTACCACAAAGCCAATGACCAGGTACTTCATACAGTAATGACAGATTTGTTGCTCAAGATGAGACCCTTGGTCTGTTAAACTCACTCCTTTGAATTTGAACACCTCTCACAGCTCCAGATTGGGGTGGAGTTTGAGGCCAGCACACGGATGCAGGACACAAGTGTGTCGTTTGGTTATCAGCTGGATGTACCTAAAGCAAATCTGCTTTTTAAAGGTATTAAAAGACTATTTTTTTTAACTGTTTGCAGTCAAAACAAGTTGAGATTGATTTACTGAGGGCTGCTGATTTAAAAAAGATACAAGATTGACCCATGCCTTTTTGCATAGAGGCGAAGACTCAACTCTGTGTATGTTCTGCAAGACCCCCCTTTCCATTAAACATATTTTATTATATCTCGTACAGTGGCTGGGAAAGCTTAATACACAGCAAATTAAAAAAACACATGCTAATAGAAAAAGATACTCAAAACACAACCAAATACGTAAAAGCACTCCAAGTACACAGACTGCAGTGGAAATGTTTCAAAGGGATCGACCCCAACAAAATGAATTTTAGTAGGTTTTATTTTAGTATAGAATTATAGATTTTTTTTTTTTTTTTTTTTTTTTTTAACCATTTGTATAACCACAGTTGTACAAATTGTTAAACGGTGGTTTGTGTAGCAAAACCATGGTTAATTCCTGGTTACCATGGTTTAACTATAGTAACCTTTTTTGTTGTTGTTGTTGTTGTTGTTGTATAGTATGGTTAATTATCGTTAGGGAAGTTGTGAAAGGAAGTTAGCCAGCTTACATAATGTTTCACAATTATGTATTTCTTCATCTTATTTAGGCTAATAGTATCCAAAAAGCTAAAGGAATTAGTATGATTACCATGTTAAAATAAAAATCTCATTTATCAGAGTGGATATAGATAACCATGTCCCAGCTAGATTCGTTGGTAGTTGCAAGTTGCCTTATACATTTTTGGTGTTGTCTGTAGGTATTTGCAGCACATTTCTGTATTTGGTTGCGTTTTGAGTTGTTTTAAAACATGTTTGAAGATGAAGATTGGTTTTCTTAGTCTGCTGGTGAAATCTCTCAGCCACCATAGACCATAGACTTAAATTTTTATAGACTCAACTGCTTGTGTTTAACTTTTGTTTATTTTTTATATTTATTTATTTATTATTAATATTAAGAGTATGATTATTACTATAAAATATAAACATTACTAAATAAAAACATTTATTACTTTAACTCTTCACTGAAAAATACCAAAAAAATTAAGTATTCAAGTAAAATATATAATGATTGCATTTTACATTTAAACTATAAAATTACAACAGTCTTCAGTGTGACATGATCCTTCAGAAATCATTCTAATATGCCCATTTATTATCAATGTTGGAAACAGTTGTGCTTGTGTTAGAATTCTTTGATGAATAAAAAGTTTAAAAACAACATGTTTTAAAATAGAAATCTTTTCTAACAATGCAAGTCTTTACTATATTTTTTTTTTAACAATTTAACACATCCTTGCTAAGTATTAATTTCTTTCAAAGAAAGAAAGAACGAAAGATTTAACGAACGAAAGAACGAATGATTGAACGAAAGAAAGAACGAACAAAAGAATGAGCGAACGAACGAGTAAAAGAACGAAAGAAACAATAAACGAAACGAACGAAAGACAATGAACGATGAAAGAAAAAATGAATGAAAGAACGAACGAAAGAGAATGAATGAGCGAAAGAATGTGCGACTGAAAGAAAGAACGAACGAAAGGATGAACGAACTAACAAAGGAATGAACAAACAAAAGCATGAATAAAAGAGAGAATGTACGAAAGAATGAACGAACGAAAGAAAAACAAACGAAAGAGAATGAAAGAACAAAAAAAAAAATGTACTGACCCCAAACCAGACCAGTAGTGTATATTGTTACAAAAGTGTTTTTTTTTTTTTTTTTTTTAGCATTTTATTCATCAAAGGATCCTAAAATATATTAATCAGCACAACTGTTTCCAACAATGATGACAAATCAGAATATTAGACTGATTTCTGAAGGATCATGTGACAGTGAAGACTGAAGTAATGATGCTGAAAATTCAGCTTTGCATCACAGGAATAAATTCAATTTGAAAGTACATTAAAATAGAAAACCACTACTTTAAATTGCAGTAATATTTCACAATATTGCTTTTTCTTTCCCTGAATTATAAACAAATGCAGCCTTCTTTAAAAAAAAAACATCACTGAAGAGCAGTGTATTTATTTTATTAAGTTGCAGCCTTTGCCATTCGATAATCACAAAGCTGTATCATGATTTCGATTTTAGTTTGACTAATTGTGCAAGCTTGAAACCTGCTCTCAGGCTTGTTTAAGTTTGATTCAACTGCTGAGTTCTCTGTCCTCTTCTTGTTTTGCAGGTTCTTTAGATAGCAACTGGGTGGTGGGAGCGACGCTGGAAAAGAAGCTGATACCCCTTCCTCTTTCATTAGCTTTAGGCGCCTTCCTTAACCACCGCAAAAACAAGTTTCAGTGTGGCTTCGGCGTCACCATCGGATAGAACGGCCGTGGCGATTTAAGAATCTCAACAGATACAACCCTCCACCACGCTTGGACCGGTGCAAAGAGACATGGGGACATGGACCAACACTGAAACGGACTCAGAGACTCCCAGTATTAAGTGTGTTGAACCTTCACATGGACGGACCAGGACAAAGAGCTCGCAGGACTGTCCAGCAGAGCTCTCATCAATCAACGTTCAGTTACCTGATAAACAGACAGTCACGTAAGGTTTGTTTTTAAATGCACATCATGTGAAAGAAGCATGTCTGGTATGCGTAACATTACAGGTGTTTTACAATATGATTCATTCAGATTCAGTCAGAAAATGTGGACATGCCTTTGCTTGTTTTTCTGTTTGAGACAAAATTATGTTTCTGTTTTCATAAGACGGTTTTCTTAAGGGCAAAAGACTTACGCCGTCTTCATTTTTGATCAATGAACAAAAAAACTCATTTTGGTCTATGTAAATGTGGTCAGGCGGTTTGAGTGTGTTTTCTTTTTTTTACTTGTTCATGTAAAAATGATAATGATTTCACCTTTAACAATTCACTTCAATTATGAAATGCTGTTTATGTCAAAATTATGAAAATGCATGGGAAGCTCTGGGTTTAGGTAATGGGTTAAGTCGATGCCTGTGTCCCTTTGTCTCGCATAACTATAGTCACACAGAACCGTCTGAGACTTTTGATCATGAGGTCCTTTTCCTGTATTTGTCTGTTAGGGTCTTAGGGCCAAATTCGGATGCCGGTTTCATATTGACCGGGCGTAACCAATCAGACTGTCCTTTTTATGTGTCTCGACATAAAATGCATCACTGAATTTTCCACATGGAAGAATTTCCAAAGTTTGTATTGTTTTAATTAGTTGTTGTACACAATTAAAGGTTTTTGGGGCAGTCAAAGCGTTGGTGCAGATACTGTAATAAACTGTACAATTTAAGCTGGTTTTAATGCCCATGTCTCATGCTGATTTCATGTCTTTGTGACATGGTGGAGTACTATAAAACAGGCTTTTGGCCTGAGTCTAATGGATTATTTTACAGTGCAATTATGTTGAATAAACATTTGGTTGTGAATTGAGTTTTGAAACGAAGCAGGTTTTTATTGTCATTGCTGGAGTTAAAGTCATACTCTGTTTGATTAGGATAAAATGCCTAGTTGCTCTAAAGTTTGACAGTGAGAACGGTGCAAATGTTTATTTAAAAAAAAAAAAAAAAAAAGTCAGCATTGACAAGCATAGTGCATTTATGTGTTATAAACTAACTATAACATTAACCAAATTTTACAACAACAGTCTCCATTTCAACATTCATACAAAACCATTTATCCATTATAAACAGAACAACTGTAACATCAGCAGAACTGATTTAGTCCAATTAAGTTTTTCCAGTCTGTCTCTTGTGGTTTTGGATCATTCTCTTCATAACCAGGTCCAGCTCTAGGTCTGACTCCAGAACATCTGTGTTTCCACAGCCAACCTTTGGACAGCTGTGAAGAATGACAGAAAAGTTGGTAAGTTTGTTGGTATAGATTTTCTGTACGCTACTGTTCAAAAGTCGGCTCATTTCGTATATACAGTCATTTGAAAAAGTTAGGACACCCTATTGAATTCCATGGTTTTCTGTATCAGGACATCATTTAAAAAAAAAACTGGTCCTTGGCTGGTCTTAGAATTTCAAAAATAAAACCTCAGATGAACAACACCACATGACAAATTGCACCGTGTCATTTACTGAACAGAAATAAAGCCAAAATGGAAAAGTATGTATGACGTGACATATGACATGTATGACAAAGTTAGGACACCCTTACTGTTAACATTGAAATTAAGAGGGTAAATAACAGTCAAGCACTGCTAATCAAATACCTTTGATTAACTGATCATCAGCAAGTCGGAGTGCTTCTATAAAAGCATAAGCTTTGGCAGTTTGCTGGTCTGGAGCCTTCAGGTGTGTGTTAA
>JAHKKF010524430.1:38479-54610 GCA_019740295.1 Labeo calbasu | reverse complement strand
TCGTGGAGGTAGGAAAACAACAGGATTGCTTGTAATAAAGATTTAAATAAAAAAAAGGCAGTAGAACTGACTGTTTCTGTCAATGGTAAGTTTTTAATGTAGAATGTTTGTGATAATGTAAGAAAAGTAGTTTAAATGTTTTGCACTTGCTTGAGAAACTTAATACATAAATCTAGAAGAAAACGCAAAAGTAAAATGAATTGAATAATGTGTTGCTTATATTTATTGTGTTTAAACACATCTATGAAAGATTACTGTATTGTGTAAAAAAAAGAATCACAATGCTGAAAAAGTATTTTCAGTAACAATGTTAGGATATGAAATCCTTATTATAGAAAGCTTATAATTAATAATTGCACAAATCTAAAAACAAAAATGCACAAACACTTGAACACTGCATTATCAAACATTTAGGTGAGATAAATACATATTTTTTAAAAAAGTCTAAATAATGTTCCCCTCCACCCCTCAAATAAAAAAACTCCTCTCTCACCAAAAAAAAAAAAAAAAAAAAAAAAAAAATCAGACCCTGAATAAGTGTCTAAAAATCCTGATCGGATCGGCAGATACAGCTTCCCGTGATCGGCAATCGGTGATCGGCCTTAAAAAACCCTGATCAGAGCACCTCTAGTTTTGATTGATTTGGGGTTGTTATGGGTTGTTAATTAAGACAAATACTTCTGTTTTATTATTATTTTCATGATGCTTGAAAAAAAAAAATCCATAACATTAAATATATTTATATCCACAACATAACTCTTTCTCACCAAGTGAAGCTGTTGCACTGGAGCTTTCTGTTATTTCTGTGGAGTTTTCTGAAAACCACTTTTCCATATCTAATAATAATAACAATAATAATAATAATAATAATAATAATGAAAAACTTCTACTCAGTGGTTTTCAATATAATAAAAATAAATCTTTTTTTGAGCAGCAAATCAGAATATTAGAATTATTTCTGAAAGATCATGTGACTGGAGTAATGATGTTAAAAATTCAGCTTTGAAATCACAGGAATAAATCACATTTTAAAATAAATTCAAGAAAACCGTTATTTTAAATAGTTAAAATATTTCAAAATTTTTCTGTTTTGCTGTTTTTTGCTGAGACTTCTTTATAAAAAAAAAAAAAAAAAAAAAACAGAAAATCTTACTTTTCAAAAACTTTTGACTGGTAGTGTATATTGATTCAAATGTATTATGACAATGTTTTTGTTCTTCATAGGAAAACATTAATTTGTCATTTATAATCCCATTAAATTCTAAATTCAAGACAATGGGAATCCTGGTACTTCAAAAAAAAAAAAGTTAAATTAAAAACCCACGTTTAATGAATCATGCAGGTTTTGTCTTATTTTAAGTCATCCTGAGGTCCCTGGTTGAGAACCGCTCTAAACTGTCTAAATTTGCACATTTGTTCTGAAAGTACATGTATGGAAAAAAACAATAATATATTCAGTACTGACTAATTCAGTATTTCTGAGGTGTGGTGGAGTCACTTACCCTTTTCCATGTGGCCAGTAACTGTTTATCAGCCATCTGTTCTGGATAGTCTGCGATGGCAAAGATACATCCAACCAGGAATCCCTCTTCAGGGACTGAAGAAAAAAAAATGCATCATGTTAAATTCCCCTGTCATCTTGTAATCCAGTTAGCTAAAATTTGATAAGACTCCCCATACATCTCAGTAACAAAGACAAGCTATTTGTATTGTGTGTGCCTGTGTGTTATCGCAAAGCAGCAGCCACTGCACTTACTATCTTGGCCCGGCTCGTGCCCGAACAGTTGGTGCAGCTGCGTTGGCATCACTGGAGGTTGCAGCATGGTCTGGGTCTGATGTGGAGCAACCTGCTGGTTCTGATGTAGCAGAGACTGCTGGTTCTGCAGATGCTGCTGTTGCATTTGCTGCTGTTGTTGCAGCTGTTGTATGTGCTGCTGTTGGAGTTGCTGTTGTAAGAAATGTTGCTGCTGCAAATGCTGTTGGTGCATCTGCTGCTGGTTTTGCTGCTGCTGTTGTTGTTGTTGTTGTTGTTGTTGCTGCTGCTGCTGTTGTTGTTGTTGCTGCTGCTGCTGCTGCTGCTGCTGCTGCTGCTGTTGCTGTTGTTGTAACTGCAACTGGAGCCTATGCTGCTGTTGTAACTGCTGCAACTGTTGCTGCAATGCATGTTGCTGCTGCTGCTGCAAGGGTGGCCTTGGGAGCTGCTGTGGTCGCAATTGTTGCTGTGGGAATGTGTGTTGTTGTTGTTGCTGCTGCTGCTGCTGTTGTTGCTGTTGTTGTTGTTGTGCATACATCTGCTGCTGATGCATCTGCTGCTGTAAAAACTGATGGGACTGCTGAGGGATTTGAGGGAAGCCTTGCTGTGGCGGCTGCTGCTGTTGTTGCGGTTGCGGCTGCTGATGGTGGTGCATCTGCATGACCTGTGGCAGCATCATGGGATGCTGCTGTGCCATCTGTTGTGGGTGCTGTTGTTGCTGTTGTGGTAGCTGATGTGACTGTTGCTGCTGCATTAACTGCTGCTGTGCTTCAGGCGGAAGTTGCTGCTGGGCCTTAACCGGATTAAACAGAATCTGGTTGGGAACACCAGACTGGCCTTGATTTCCTAGGTGCTCCACCACACCTTTAGAGGTGGCTGAAAGACTCTGGAGGATCTGAAATTACACAATAATTAAACATTCAGCTTTGCCGTCACAGGAATAAACTACACTCAAACATTTTTAAACTTGTTAAATTTGTAAGATTTTTAATGTTAAAGTCTCTTCTGTTCACCAAGCCTGTATTTATTTGATCTAAAGTCCACAAAAACTAAAATTGAAATATTTTTTATTATTTAAAATAACTGTTTTCTATTTGAATATAAAGAGTTTATTTGCAAAAACAGATTTTTTTTTTAAATATTTTTCAAAAATCATGTTTTTGTGTTTTATTGTGTTAGCTGTATGAGTTATTTTTACTTTATATCAAAATAACTCAACTGCAGTTTGATTGAAATTAATTGGAATTCACTACGAAAAAAAAAAAACATGATTTCTGAAAATTGTTAAAAACTGAGTTATCCGTTTTTGCAAATTAACTTTTAATATAGTTTAAAATATAATTTATTCCTGCGATCAAAGCTACATTTTTTAGCATTATTACTCCAGTCTTCAGTGTCACATGATCCTTCAAAAATCATTCTAATATACTGATTTCCTGTTCAGTAAACATTTTTATTATTATTATTATTATTATTATTATTATTATTTTAAAAGCAACAAACTAAAGGACAACTACAATAAAACAAAGACACAAATTAAATAAAGAGGGCCCTATGAAATTTGTTTTATTTTTTTCCTAAATTACATTTTAATTTTTCTAGACTTATTTTAATGGTTACATTAAAAAAAATTATTTATCAAAAAGCATGTCTAACTGATTGAAATCATGAACCAGAATTTAACAGCACTTTATTAAAAGTTTAACAAAATTACATGTTTTTAAGGCCCTATGAAATACATTTCATTATTTTTCTCAAATTCTGTTTTGTTTCTGAATCAGTTTTCCATTAATTTTCTGAAATCTATTTTAATTGTTTCATTACATTTTAATAATCAAAAGCATGTCTAATGAGCGAGTGTCACGCGTATGTGTGTAGTAAACGAAACTGCGTGTCTGCGCCATTCACTAACACAGACACGCAAAAATATGGCTCTTTTGGAAATGCATTCTTAAAGTACCGGCACTAGTAAAACGCGGAATCATACCGTTTTTAAAAGCAGGGTATCGCAATACTTTTTAAGTACCGGTATATCATGCAACACTAGATAATAGACATTTGTGTTACAAAAGATTTGTTTCAGATAAATGCTGTTCTTCTGAACTTTCTATTCATAAAAGAAACATGAAAAAAAAATCTACTCAGCTTTTTTCAACATAATAATAAATCAACACATTAGAATGATTTCTAAAGGATCATGTGACACTGAAGACTGGAGTAATGATGCTAAAAAATTCTGCTTTGAAAACACTGGAATAAGTTCTTTGAAAATACAGTTCTTTTAAATAGCAGAAATATTTTTTTGCTGTACTTTGGATCAAATATATGCAGGCTTGGTGGGAACATTAAAAATCTTACAGTTCAAAAACTTTGACTGGCAGTGTATATACCAGAATTTCTACCAGTGGATACAACTCTAATGTCACACTTTAGAACTATTCATAAAACCAGCCCTATTTACATTATATATTGAAAACAATTTCTACTTTTATGTAAATAAGATTCAAAACCCAAACTCCTTACATGTGCCACATTGGAGGGTCGTGAGGGTTGTTGCGTGTCTGTATTGTTAGTAATGTTCCTCAGAGTCCTAGCAGCTGGATTCCATCCACCCATGACATCCGCTCTCTCCACCCCTAGAGGCACACCTCCACCCGCGCCGACCAGCCGTGCATCTGGTGGCCCAAAACCTCCAGGTACAGGTGGGACATTGGCACAAAGATTGATCAAACCCGTTTCTTTGCCAGGCTGTAGTCGTCGCTTGGCGGGGCCAGGCTGTGGCACCTCAGCTGGGGTCCAGTTCAGATTGCGGTCCTCCTTCTCTGGAGACGAGTCATCAGAGTCATCGAACATCAACTCTGATTTGCGCTCATGTTTCGGTGTGGGTGAACGACTACGCCTGCCTACAGGGGAAGCATCGCGGGACGATGTAGGGCTGGACCGCCGGCTGTGAGGTGAGCGTCTGTCACTGTAGCTGCCTTCAGAGCTTCTTTCATTTTCATACTCGCTGCCTTCCTCTTCCGGTGCCTCGTATACTGTAAGACGTGGGTGATACAGAGTCTCATCTTTCCTGTTCTTTTCTTTTACAGAGTCCAAAATCCATTCTGGAGTTACGATCTTAATGTTGCTATGCCGCAAAGCACATTCATACTTGGCCTGGAAAAGACAGAGAAACGCAAATGAGAAACAAATTACACTAATCAAAATAAAACACAAATTGCAATATGGCCCAGTGCGATTATCAAATCACACAGGCTGCAATTTAATTAAATAAACATATGCGCTGTGGTTCACAGTAAATGCTATTCCAGAAGAAATCATTTCTGCATGTGCAGCAAGTTTGGGTTGCTTATAATGTGCATTTGGGAACGCACAATATGCCAACCTTCGTCTCAAACTTGTAAAGAAAAGTGCTTATAAACTGGCTGTTGTCAACCAAAGAGAAGCTCCACGTGTTTTTTCCACTGTAAAATAAAAGTATTATTTTTATTATACATTCAATTTTATTTTAAGTATTAAAACAATAATAAAACACTAGCAGTCAAAAGTTTTTGAACAGTAAGATTTTTAAAACTTAAAAGTTTTTTTTTTTAAGCCTCTTCTGCTCACCAAGCCTACATTTATTTGATCCAAAGTACAGAAAGAACAGAAAAAATTTGAAATATTTTTACATTTAAAATAACTGTTTTCTATTTTAATATACTTTAAAATTTAATTTATTCCTGTGATTTCAAAGCTGAATTTTTAGCATCATTACACTAATCACATGATCCTTCAGAAATGGTTCTAATATTCTGATTTGCTGCTCAAAAACATTTATTATTATGATATTGAAAACAGCTGAGCTAACTTTTTTCAAGTTTAGAAGAGCATTTATCTGAAACAGAAATATTTTGTAACATTCTAAATGTCTTTATCATCACTTTTGATAAAGCATCCTTTCTAAATAAGAGTAGTAATTTCTATAATTTCTTTCCCCCCCAAAAAAATATATATACTCACTCCAAGATTTTTAATGGTTTAATTAAAATGTTACAAAAGCTTTTTATTTCAGTTAAATGCTGATCTCTGGATCTTTCTATTAATCAAAGAATCCTAAAAAAAAAAAAAAGTACTCAACTGCTGAACAGCACATCAGCATATTAGAATGATTTCTGAAGGATCATGTGACAGTGAAGATGATGCTGAAAATTTAGCTTTGATCACAGGAATAAATTACATTTTAAAATGTATTCAAATAGATAGCAGTTATCTTAAATAGTACAAATATTTTACAATATTACAGCTTTTGCTGTATTTTGGATCAAATAAATGCAGGCTTGGTGAGCAAAAGAGACATCTTTAAAAAAAACATCAAAAATCTCACTGTTCAAAAACTTTTGACTGGTAGTGTATAGATAAAGAAACATTTTTTACCAAATTGTGCAGCCCTACAAACAAACAAAACAGCTTTTTAATAATAATAATAATAATAATAATAATACATTTTAAACAATTATCATTGGACAAATTGCATCCTTGCGTTAAAGCATGACAAAAAAAAACAAAAAAAAAAAACAAATCGCTAGTCACCACAGTGGTTCTATTTTTTCATGACATCTGTCAAAGTACACAGGATTTTTCTCAATATTATTAGTTAAATCAGAAAGGTTTCTGCATGCTCATTCAATAATACCAATGACATTTGTTTGGTTACTATAAGTAGCTTATAAAAGGCAGGCTTTAAAAAACTAGACGGTTAAGATGGTGGGTTATAAAACTGACCCTTTTTTTTTTAAACAGCACTCAGACTTCAAAAACAGAGCCAATAAAACAAGACCAGTAATCCAGTTCCATCCGTCAATTGATCCAATAGCAAACAACCCACAGACGTAAACCCAGACTAAGTCTTCCAGATAGCAGCTGTTAAACGCACTCTATTAGTCATAAACTTTAACTGAGCCGCTAAATCACACACACCTCCCCCACTCCCCCAGAAAGTGGACCATAAGACTTTGTACTGATGCACAATGCCTCATGGTGTACTATGCATAAAGTACAAGTAAAAACACAACAGCCTAATCGGACTAAAATCTAACTACCAATAGTAAAAATTAATTATATGCATGAAGACAAGGAGACAGACGCATGCTTACCCCCTTCGGTTCAGGCACAACCAGATGTGTGCACTTCTTGTTGAAGTGGAGTTGACAGTCACCTCCATAGAATGTAATAAAGGCCCAAAGTGTGTTGAGATCTTCTGACAGCTATAAAAATGATGATTGTTAAATAATAAAATCAATCCTGGTGCCTGACAATGACAGATGACAATATGTAGATTTTGAATAAACTGACAGAATATGCAGCGCAACTTACATGTGGCAGACAAGCGGTAACACCAAAGAACACTTGTCCTGACTCTGGGGAAAATCCTGTAACTCTGATTGATTAACAGTCAAGATAAATAAAAATCTAAATAGCACGCTATTCATCTTTACCTAGTTGCAAAATTGCATTAAGTTGATATGTGACATGCTGGGTGCAAAAAGAACATGACAGCAGTTGACTTTCAAACCCATTAATCATAGAAGGATACGGTAGCAGGTCTCCACATTTGACAGACAGGATCACCCAGCTCGGCTGAAACAGAACGGATGAATGTTAAACACTGCACCACATTTCTATTAGTAACAGTAAGTGATCGCACCTTAAGTATCAGTCTAGATTGTTGCCAACAAGATCTGTCTTTTAAACATGTAAGTGCAATATTATGTGTTTACCTTCACAACAGGCAAGTCAAAGACCTCTCTGGATTCGCTGACCTCTGGATTGTCCCCATCTACTGCTATAATGTGGGTGGCGAGGGCATTGTAAGACACTTCTTTTCCCTTCCCAGCTTTCAGAAGTTGCACAACCTATCAACAAATGTCAGCAATCGATCAGCACCATATCAGTCAAATAAGTCAGTTCATAAAATAAAACATTAAATGTTTTCTGCTAGCTTTTACATGACATACCAGGAACTCCACACAAAATCAAGCAAGAATGTAATGTAAATATAAATAAAAACCACACAAAATCTATAATGAAGCCAGAAGACACTAAGATAAACACAGAAATGATGGCTACATATGCTAACGTTATTTCATTTGTTCGACTTCCTATTTAAAACACAAGCTACCTTGGCAAAAAAAACTTGTTTAGAGACAGAATCATTTACACAGTTGCAAATAAATCGATAACACAACTCAGAGGTGAGCGCAACGTGACAATTGTCGCATTGTTGTCACTGACAATGGCTAACATATTGAAGACAAGACTTTCGCTAACAGCAGATAAAAGCACCAGACATACAAAAGGGGGCGACCTGAATAAATAAAACCTATTGTATTTAAGAATAACATCCGATAGCATTTATCTATAGGTATCCTCTAATTTTTAGCATGTTATAAGTGTTGCTGTGGGTTAGCCTTCATGCTAACACCAGTCAGTATCCACTATTAGCCAAAAGGCTAAATGAATAGCCTATTACTGTTAAATGTACCTTCTGATCAATGTCTCCCACCACATAGAACTTCACGTCCTTGAAAAGCTCTTCCGGTACTTTTAAGTCGTCTTCCGACATTGTTTTGACTGGTTTAATTAATTTTACAGCAGAAAGTAAGCATTATGTGGCTGTCAGATTAGCGTACAACCGGCCTCATAGGAAAAGGGTACAGAAGCGCCAAAGAGGATTCGGCGGGCTCTGGACCCTTACATGTCTTCCGTGGGGGGAGATGAATAACTTTACGCAATTACGTCTGGTAAATATCTAAAATACTAGAATGATATTACAAATTCTACTATAACATACAATTGTTTTGTTTTTTCGGCTCGTTTTTGGGCTTCAATTTGTAGGTTTTAATAACGAAATATACTGCTTATTTCGTAACACCCCTATATTTGTGCAATACGTCACATTTGTAGGCGGCGCGTCATTTTTTACGCGCTTATTTACATCAATAAAAGCGCCAAATATGAAACACGTCTTTTTGTATTGTGACTGTTTCATCTGTATAACCAACTCATTTTAATTAGGCAGAAATGTAACTTTGAATTTGAATGTAAACGGATCTGTGATTTGGCTACACAGTTCTGCACTTAACTGTATTTTGATTTTAACTTGAATAACTAATATTTTATCATAATATATTAGTTACCTTAGAGTAAAGGGGTCCAACACTTTTTTAAAGAGCTTTTATTAAGACTAATGTGATGTAACAGGGTTGACAGTGACATATGGCCTAGTGAAACTTCAAGCTACTAAAGTTACATACAATATTATGTCCAAGAAAAACAAATATATATAATAATAATAATAATAATAAAAAACAGAAAGAATAAATACAAAATTCAACTTTTAATATCAGTATGCACTGGCTGTGCAGAGGATTGGTATGTATATAGGTATGTAAAGAAAAATGACTTACATTTCTATAATGTGTAAATGAAAAAGGTTACAATAAATCAATGTTTGCAAAGACAGGATATATTTGTCTTTTTTCTGTCCCAGTTATCTTTCATTAAGGTGTCCAAAACCAATAATACACCAGGCATTCTGTGTTTGTTTGTTTGTTTATTCCATTTCATTTTGTCTGCGCATGTATGGCTTTTTTTGCCTTTGAAACTCAGATTAAAACGTATCTGTTTAGAATAGATTTTAGTGATTTGATTGATTGATTTGTATGTCTGTTTGTTTTGTATAGCTTTGTATTTTGTATTATTTTGTATTTTGTTACCTTCCTTTATTATACATGGTGTCCTTGAGTGTCTTGAAAGGCGGCTAAAAATTAAATGTATTATTATTATTTATGTGTGTGTGTGTGTGTGTGTGTGTGTGTGTGTGTGTGTGTGTGTGCTTACAAATACACACTACCAGTCAAACGTTTTTGAACAGTAACATTTTTTAATGTTTTTTAAGATGTCTCTTCTTCTCACCAAGCCTACGTTTATTTAATCCAAGCAAAAACAGTCAAATTTTTAAATATTTTTACTATTTAAATTTACTGTTTTCTATTCAAATATTTTAAACTTTATTCCAATGATTTCAAAGCTGAATTTAGCATCAGTCACATCACTTGATTCTTCAGAAATCATGCTAATATTCTAATTTGCTGCTCAGAAACATGTTTATTATTATTATTATGTTGAAAACAGCTGAGTAGTTTTTTTTTTAGGTTTCTTTGATGATTAGAAAAAGAAGTACTGACTCCAAGCGTTTGTATTGTGTGTAATGTTACAAACGCTTTTTTTATTTATGTTTTAATATTACTGTTTTTGCTGTACTTTGGATCAAATAAATGCCGACTTGGTAAGCAGAAGAGACTTCTTTAAAAAAAAACATTAAAAATCTTACTGTTCAAAAACTTTTGACTGGTAGTGTAGTAATATAAAAATACTGAGAAGTTCTCCTGACAATTTGAAATGCTCAAAAATTCACAAATATACTTCTACATCTAATGCTAGAAGCTTGGCTAGAAAATCATTTATAAGTGGTGCTCATATACAGTAGGTTTATTCATGGTTTCAGATCTGTGTGCGTGTTTGTTTGCCTTTAACATGTAGATATAGCTGCCTCAGGGAATGTAATTTATCCTGTGCAAAAACTCCAGAAAGCTACAATCAAAACTGAAAGAAACTATGTACACACAGCTACGCAATCAAAAAAACGTCTAAGTGTACATGAGAACACAGCTCAGCTCAGTTGTCTATCTCACTAGGATGTGATATGGTAATGCTGTGTCCTTAACCTTGTATCCATGTGGTCTGCGCCGAGGTGGCGACTTGAGAAACTGCAGTAGCGCGGTCACTCCTCTCACATGAAATCCAGAGACTGACAGACACTGTTCACTCAGGATATTGTTTTCTACCGAATGGGGTGATACTGCCTTCGCTTAAACAAAAGTGCTCTTGCCTAAAGGTAAGTGGGAAGGTGAGGAAAACAATAACTAGCTGTGGTGAGATGGCTGAATATGTACGCGTGTAAATCTCGCAGAGCAACGTGCCGTAAAATGATGCTGTAGTCGCTGAGATGTAATAGTTGAAGTAATGTGAATGTCACGTGAAAGTAATAGTCTTTCCAATTTATTAGTTAAAATGTGTTAACAAATTATATTACGAATCATAACTATAACTTTTTTCAAACACTTCGTGCAACTCAGTTGTCACCAATTTTCTTAAAATCATTTAAGCTACCTGCAGTGTGTGTATAATAACTAATTTCGTTAATTAGCCTACATTAAATATTGTTACAAATGCTTGTGGGAGTCGCGCTATGTTCAGAATTCAGATTTTTTGCATACGCATGCATTTACATCGCTTCTGCATGTGTTAATTGCAGGGCAGCTTTACAAGGAACAGTGATGCTTAGCATATGCAAATCAATGCACAATAAACTGCCTTCACAGAGCAGTTCAGTGCACACTGTAGTTTTTGATGTAGCTAATTTGGCCAGATGGTGGATTTAAAGTACAGAGATGCACTCACGTTGCAAATTAAAACATTTTGCAAATGAACAGTACTTTTTAGAAATATCATTAAAATGTAGACCTGCAGAACAAAGCTGTTTTACTCAATATGGAGTAGTTCAATTCCACGTTTCGTTGCCTTATTGAGATCATATGACCAGCATTGTCATGCAACTGAGTTAATAATTGCTTAATAACAACAAAATATTTTTCTTCATATAATGCTTTTAGTCAGTGCCCATAACTGATGATTTAGGAAGAATGAACATAACAAATATAGCTGCAAGCAGCGATTACCGGGGGTTCAAGTGCTTTAAGACATTTAAGCACATATGAAAAAAAGACATTGTATATTATTTAGCAAGCGTGTAACTACCTAAATAAAGCCTGTAACCACCTAAATCAATGATTAAAAAAGCATGTTTGGCAAATCCTGGTAATTTACCAAAGAGATATGTTTTTTAATGTTTATGACTATTATAGCGGCAGCTATGGTCCGATCTACACGCTTAAAAATAAAGGTGCTTCACGATGCCATAGAAGAACCTTTTTGGTCTAAATGGTTCCAGAGAGAACATTTAACATCTGAAGAACCTTTCTGTCTCCCAAAAGGTTCTTTGTGGCAAAAGAAGGTTCTTCAGATTATAAAAAGGTAAGAAAGAGATGGTTCTTTAAAGAACCTTTGATTGAATGGTTCTTTGTGGAACCAACAGTCGTTCTTCTATCGCTGTGAAGAACCTTTTAAAGCACCTTTATTTTTAAGCTAAAACATTGCAAGCTCGTTTAGAATCATCTGTCGCATGGGCTCACCAGGTTTTGTGAAGTTTTGAGTTTTTGTTTAGGCTTTATAGGCTATTGGGTGTATTTGGACAGGCCTCTTTCGATCGACCTCTGTTAAGCTTGTCTAAGAGGTGCTTAAAGTTAATCGTCCTATGGCGACCATGTTTTTTGAGATACACAAATGTCCATATAGGCACTTGTGTCACTTTGGAGTCTGACCATGAGTACCAGTTTACATGGCGATAGGACAAACGGTTGCATAGTTATGGCCGTTTTTATGCTATTTCCAGCTTATAGCAGCACCAAGTGGCCAAGCTCTGCGACTTTTTTCATATTAATATAGATTCAGCGCTTACATACGCAATGTGAGTTTGGCGAAGGTACCTCGTTCCATTCAAAAGTTAGAGCCATTTTAGTAAAGGTAGCCCTGCCCCTTTTAAACATTTTGGTGTCCCTTTACGACAGAGAGTCGAAAGTTCAACTTTTTTGGGGGATAATTATTGATATTCACTTTCCAGAGAATCTTCCTGCACTGGTTTGGTTCCAATCAGGCGGAAAAACCTAGGACTAGTTTGCAAAAGTAGGTTTTTCAAAAAAATGCAAAATACCCAAATTTTTCACCAGGGTAACAGATGAATCTGAGGCATGCGGTTTGTCTGGTGTGAGCAAAGGATTTCCAAGACATGACACACTTGAGCTTGCGACAAACCGTTTAGGAGTTATGAGCGATTTCGTACTTTTGATTGCTGTAGCGCACCCGTCAGGCCGATTGGCGTGAGCCTTGGTGACATTGTGGGCGGTGTGAGTACTACCATTCCCCCAAGTTTCAAGTCTGTACAACTTAAGGTGTGGTCTGCATGATCAGTTTTACATGAAGATTGCTGATCCTTGGCCATTCTAACAATTACAATAGGGTTTCAGTGCTAAGCGCTTGAACCCCTAACAAACGCAATGTACACAATCAGAGAACTAAGTCCTTGTAATGGGAAAATGTGTCCCAATATACCTGAAGTCACCTCTATGGATCACGATGTGCACAGTCCACCAGACAATTCAGACAGGATGAGTATGAGTGTAGATATAAAATGTCCAAACAAACCGTCTCTGGTGGAGTGATTAAACAAACTGCGACGACCAGCAGCTTCCATCTCATAGATCAAGGCAAAATGCCTCCATCCAACGCACAGAGACCACGGGGAAGGGAACTCACGGCAGTCTGATCACAGTACAGTGCAGTAGCCAGACAGCTTAACAGTACGAACCTCCAACAACGCGTAAACATTAATTGGCGTTGAATCCAAGGATGTTTACTACTTGCATGAGCAAACAGCAAAACACACATCATGCATCAACAGCAATAGGTATCATTATAAACCACTGGTGCAGGCACAAATTCAAAACTCGCCTTTAAAAGTGACAACTAATAAAGTGCTGTAGGTTTAGCATGTTATGTATGCATTGCATACAACACAAAACATTGATGTTTTCTGAGTGATTTACATGTACTTGCTAGAAACAGTTTGAAGAAGCTTTGTGTTACTGAGCAGGTCTGTAAGTGCACTGAAATGAACCCTTGTCACCTTACGTTTGAAGGAATCCGCTATGAAGAGTGAAGAAGTGCCAGCGTGATTAGGATGAGCCCTCCGACGCGGCACTGTTTTAACTGTCATTAAAGTAATGATTCAAAGATGAGGGCATTAGCTATGTGAGAGCGGATGACACAGTCTGTTGAATGTCTCATTTGATTAAAGGAAATTATGTGGTTTATGAAAATCCTAACTTCCCACACATGCATTTCATTTCTTAAAGACCAGCTAAAAGAACAGTTTGACACTTGGAGCTGATTTTTGATTTAGATCGTAGACCAATAAATGAACATATTTTATTGATTTATTGTGTATGCACATTCAAGCTGGAGGTGTTCAGAATATTTTAATGTTTTACATACATCGGGCATATATTATCCACTGCTATAGATTTTCCACTGCTCATACCCCTAAGGCATGGGAAGACAAAAGGGGCTATTTTGGTCAGAAATCTTTCCATATTTCACCTCTTCTGTTTGACATGTTTATTGTGTCTGCTCATGGATTTCCCCAAGCCATACATGAATGCTTAATCAGTTTGGCCCGTTTTCACACATGCATTGTTGGAAAGCGCAATTACGTTTTCGAACAATTACATCTTGAACAGATTCCAGTGGCAGATTCATTATGGAGTCACAAAGCATGATGGAACTATAGGAATACATGCTCTAAAATATTCATGTAAGCACCTGTAGTAAAATATGGATTTAAGCTTTTCGCTCACATTAAATATGAATAAATTATCAAAGACTTCATTAGATTTTGCTCCCAGCAAGATGCATATCAAAATGCAAACACTTTGATCATTAAAATAGAGCAGTTGAAGTAAGGATCAGTTAAGAGTCCACAATCCACCCAGAATCCAATTTGTGAAGGAGAAGTGTTACAAGCAGTGCTATATTTTACATCTAATTATCAGCACAAATGGTTGCAGAAAATAGTACTTTTCTGAAGATTCAGACTTCAGAAGGGTAGCGTATATGACACTTCTTATACCATGAAAAAATCAATTAGATCTGTCTTCACTGAGAAAATAACTATTTAATAACTGTATCTCTCTGCCAGTGAGCTGTAACATTTTTACCAAGGTGAAATGCTACACAGGACTTGTCAGGCACGTTGACATGTTTGCAGCCTGGATCTACCTTAGTACACCATTTCAAAGTCAGCCCTGTCACACCAGAGATGGCAAATGGCATTTTTTCTCTGGCATGTCATTTCAGCTAAAAATATGTTTCATTACACAATGTCTACTGACAAGAATCTGTGGTAAATGTCTTTTTTGCAGTTTTTCTTGGTCATCTACATGTGGTAATACTAGCAGACTGTACAGTGGTCAAATGTTTCTTAATATTCGCATCATTGGCAACTGAAACAGGTGCTGCTCTCTCGAATCGCACAGCAAGTGAATAAGTTTTGCTTCTCGAATATGTATAATGACTTTTATTTTGTTTACTAGTAGTCCACCTTTCTGTGATGAAATGCAGTGGGCTCTGGCCATGGTAGTTTATTGCTTAGGGGTCGTTCTCATAAAACGCATTCTTGCGTTCTGCTGTCTTTTTCAGCGTCTCGCACATGACACCACCTTCTAAAAATGCTGCGCTTAAAGGGATAGTTCACCCAAAAATGAAAATTCTGTCATTACTTACTCACCCTCATATCGTTTCAAACCTGTTCATCTTCAGAACACAAATTAAGTTATTTTTGATGAAATCCAGGAGTTTTCTGACCCGCCACTGACTGCAACTGAAATGTTCAAACAGCACAGAAAGGTAGTAAAAACACTGTTAAAACAGTCCATGTCTCACATTAGTGGTTCAACCATAATGTCATGAAGCTACGAGAATATTTTTTGTGCGCAAAGAAAACAAAAATAAATGTAGCTGCAAGCAGCGATTACCAGGGTTTAAGCACATAAGGAAATAGATTGTGTTAACATGGCTGTAACCATTTAAATCAATGATTAAAAAGAGCATTTTTGGCAAATCCAGGTAGTTAGAAATATGATTTTTAACATTTAGAAATATGATTTTTAACATTTATAACTGTTATAGTGCCACCTATGGTTGAATTTCTATAAAATGTTGCATGCTTGTTTAGAATCACCTGTCGCATGTACTCACCAGGTGTCGTGAAGTTTTTGTTTAGGCTTTATAGGCTTTCCTGAATGACCCCGTTATAGCTTCCCAAAGGGTAAATTTCAACTCTTGTTTTTGAATGTTTTGGCATGCTTTTTTGACAGAGAATTGAAAGTTTAACCTGTTTTGATCATTTTTGTTATTCACTCTCCAGAGAATCTTCCTGCACTGGTTTGGTTCCAATCGGGTGAAAAACCTAGGACTAGTTTGCAAAAGTATGTCTTTCAAAAAATGCAAAATACCAGAGAATTTATTTTTGTCAGGTTTGAGCCAAGGATTCCAGTTTAAAGGGGTCACTTTTACATGTTGTTTGAACATTAATGTGTGTTGGCAGTGTATGTACACATCTACCCTATAATGATAAAAATCCATGCAGTGGTTTTTAATTA
>JAHKKF010524430.1:0-38429 GCA_019740295.1 Labeo calbasu | reverse complement strand
TGTACACATCTACCCTATAATGATAAAAATCCATGCAGTGGTTTTTAATTAATCTGTAAAAATAATATCCCCTTTTCAAATCGAGCCATTCTCAGATGGCGTCACACAGACAGAGGCCGCTCCCACGATAGTTGATTGACATGAGCGTCTTACCTCAGACCCTAGACCAGCTGTGACAGTCTGACCTCCACTGAAGATGCAGTGGATTACGTTTGTTTGGGAAGGGAAAGCACCTCCCGATCTACATAAATGCGTGTATTCGCACAAATCATTCGTGATCCAGCTTCAACTACAGCAGAAGTGAGTATTAGGGTTTTTTTATGAATCTCTGCAATCACCTTTCCTAATAACATTCTAGTTAGCAAGTTTCGCGCGCTAAATGCGGCTAAAGTAAACAGTGTCTCAGAGCACAGCTCCTCACTCCACAGAGAGAGGGGCGGGGCGAGCAAAGCTTGATTGCATTTAAAGGAACAATCCATCAGAATGGGTTGATTTTTGCAGAGCTGATTTTGACAAGGTAAAAATGGTGTTGTTTTACACTACCATTGATCATTTTTAAGTATATTCTAGTATATCTTTTCATTAAGACCCTAAAGAATCATATCAACTTGTGGAAAATGGGCATCCAATGACACCTTTAAGCGTTATAAGCAATTTTGTAATTCTGATTGCTGTAGTGCCCCGTCAGGACAATTGGGGCAAGCCTTGGTGACGTTGTAGACAGTAATTCACAGAACACATATTCACAAATTTGCGTTTTCTTTGTTTTTATAGTTGATAATGGTATTGTTTTTAAAAACTTGCACTTTGAACCCCATTTTCAAAGGTTTGCATTTTCAGGCTCCCAAAACGCCATTGTCATGTAAATGAACAGCCAAAAAGCATTAAAATTCTTCACTAAGTAAATTAAAACAAGTTAGTTTTTTTTTTTAAAAAAAGCGACTTTAGACTCTGCTTAGCATCTCGTATTTTTAAACTCAAAACCATGTTCTGTCACAAAGAAAACTTGTTTTGCATTCCACTGTGCTAGTTTTTAAATTAGTTTATAGGTAAATATGCATGTCTCTGTGAATTTTAGCACAAGAGTACTGGGTTTTTAAAATGCGTGTCAAGTTCAATTGACTAGTTTTTCCAGTTGACAGTATTGAATGTCTGTAGAAGCTTATTTTTTTCTGTTTTCTCACTTTCTGCAGTCCAGTGAAGATCTTTCTTGTTATTTTGTACGTGGTGTGAAGCAGACAAAAGAGCAATCAATAACATGGCTGATGTCAGCCAGAACAGCTCCTTTAATCAAAGCTCAGAATATGGAAATGTCTACAGACCACAGACAGTGTTCAGCGTCTTGACGTTCACCCTGCTGGCCATGCTTGTAGTGGCAACATTCTTTTGGAACATGCTCGTCCTAGTCACCATTCTTAGAGTCAGAACATTCCACCGTGTGCCTCACAATCTGGTGGCCTCCATGGCCATATCTGATGTTATGGTGGCTGCTTTGGTGATGCCGCTCAGTCTGGTCCATGAGCTAAACGGCCGTCGATGGAAGTTAGGACGAGTTCTCTGCCAAGTCTGGATATCCTTCGATGTCCTGTGCTGTACGGCCAGCATTTGGAACGTGACCGCAATAGCCCTCGACCGTTACTGGTCCATAACACGCCACCTGGAGTACACGCTGAAGACCCGAAAGAAGATCTCCAATGTGATGATTGGCTTGACCTGGCTGCTGTCGTCTGTTATTTCCCTCTCCCCTCTGTTTGGCTGGGGGGAGACGTATTCAGAGGAGGACATGGAGTGCCAGGTGAGCCAGGAGCCGTCTTACACCATCTTTTCCACATTCGGGGCCTTCTATCTGCCTCTTTGTGTTGTGCTGTTTGTCTACTGGAAGATATACAAAGCTGCTAAGTTCCGTATTGGATCAAAGAGGACCAACACCATCACTCCAGTTGCAGAGGCTGGAGAGGTACAGATGAAATATTGTGATGTGCTTTTGTTGTTGTTGTTGCTCAGCGACTTTTTAAGTTCTTAATACTGGCATTTTAATACTGTACTGTGAAAAGAATTTCTTTCTTAAGAATGCTGAGTGTAATCTATTGTTTCAGATCAGACTGTTCATATTTTGCCTGTCATTATTTTCCCAGAATGTTACTACACAGCAATTCAATAACCAATTGAACCTGAATGTCCCATTATGTTGCTCTATTACCTTGAACAGCATGGTATATCTCTGAGCATGTCACGACACTTTAGCGAATAGTATTCCTGACACCTTCCTTAGATAAGTTCTACATTATTTTCCACTCTATTACCATCCTGTTCTACTTCAGTGGGTTTAGGAGGGGCTGTCACAGGTTTGACACAGAAACTTTAAGGGTTTAAAGGCTTATGCGTAAATGGCTATTTTCAGGGCCATTCTAATACTGCAGAAGTTCTGTGCATTTTTATATTATTTTATCTTAACCCTAGAAAGAAAGACTCGGAAAAACCTACATGCATGACAAAATCTCTGTACTGGATTCAGCAGCTTTTGCTTTTTGTTTTTGTTTGTTTTCATCTATATTCTCAGTGTAATGAATTAGTATGCATTAAAGTGATCAAAATATTAATTTACTCACCCCATGCCATCCAAGATGTTCATGTCTTTCTTTCTTCAAAAAGACGTTTCAGGATTTTACACCATATAGTGGACTTCAATGGGAGCCAGTGGTTTGAAGGTCCAAATTGCAGATTCAATGCAGCTTCTAAGATCGAAGAATAAAAGTCTTGTCTAGCGAAACGATTGGTTAATTGCAAATTCTCATCTTGCACTGTCTCTGCAATTCACGTCTAAAATTTCATGCATTACATAATCACATTGGAAAGGTCATGCTCGGTTCGTTCTTTGCCTGTATACTCCAGTTTAAAAAGGTAGGACGAAAGACTTGTCTCATTTTCTCCCCCAACCTCAAAATCGTTGCTTAACCATTTTTTTTTTGTAAAGTGCACATTCACTCAAAAATTAAATTTAGTCTATGATTTACTCAGCCTCAAGGCATCCTAGGTGTATATGACTTCCTTCTCTCAGACAAATGCAATCGGTGTTATATTAAAAATTGTTCTGGCCCTTCCAAGCTTTATAATGGCAGTGAGCTGGTGTGTTTTTTTTTCAACAGTCCAAAACAAGTCCAATAAAGTGGATCCATCCATAATAAAGTGCCTCACACGGCTCCGGGGGGTAAATAAAGGCCTCCTGTAATGAGACGATGCACTTTCAAGAAAAATATTCATATTTAAAAAGTAATAATCACTTTACGCTTTAGCTTGCGCTAACTTTTGTACACGGAAGCAGCTCTGGGTGGATGGTTTAGAAAGTTAGCATTGTACAGCGCCACTCAGAAGTGACAAACATGGACATGCAATGGGGAAAGCGAAACAAAACAACAGTCACACATGAAAAAGAAGTACAAAACAAGGACTTGTAAAAAAGAATGTCAGAGGATTTCGATATGAGCTAAGAGGAGACTGGTTTCCTTTGTTAAAGTAAGACTTTGCTTCCTTTACTCCTATAAACTAACATTGGTTTTCTTGAGACTCATCGGCGCTTGCGCTTCGCATATGTCCCACCTCATCCACCTGTAAATGCTTCTTTGTACAACAGTTAGCGCAAGCTAGAGAAAAGAGATTATTACGTTTTACATATGGATAATTCATCAATTCACTACAAGAGGGCTTTATTCACCCCCTGGAGCCATGCGAGGCACTTTTTATTATGGATGGATGCACTTTGTTGAACTTGTTTTGGATGGTTGAAGAGAAACCCAGTGCCATTATAAAGCTTCGAAGGATCAGAACCATTTTTAAAATAACTCCAATTGCATTCGTATGAGAGAAGGAAGTCATATACGCCTAGGATGCCTTAAGGCTGAGAATGGGCTAATGTTCACTTTTTTGTGAACTGTCACTTTCTTTGCACGTTCGCTTAGTAAACACTGGGTTGGTGTTTCCGCCTACATCACGCATGATTATGATTACGTGAAAACGTGATATCGTGGATGCAGAGCTAGTGCAAGGTGAGCATTTGTGGTTAAAAAGTATACAAAGTATATACTTTTTTACAATATGACAGATCGTTTTACTAGGTAAGACCCTTATTCCTCGGCTGGGATTGTGTAGAGTCCTTTGTGAATCTGCAATTTGGACCATCAACACCCTGATCCCCACTGAAGTCCACTATTTGGAGAAAAATATGTTTTCCTCAAAAACCTTACTTTTTTGACTGAAGAAAAAGAGACATGGACATCCTGGATGACATGTGGGTGAGTACATTCTCAGGAAATTTTCGTTTTGGAGTGAACTAATACTTTAATAATTTTTCAGAAAATTTATGTTTCACTGTATTTCTGATTTTAAAAATGCAGCTTTGGTGAGAATGAGAGACTTATGAAAACATTAAGCTTAGTGACCCCAGGCTTTTAAATGGTAAATGTATATTGCTGAGGCTCACATATAGTCTAAGAGGAAAACAGTAAATATTGTGTAAATAAATAATTTGATTGAAAATCCTTTAGGGGTGTACACTCCCTTTATGCGTTCTAGGTTTAAAACTAAAAACTGTGGTTTATTTGACCTTAATCTGTGCTCCTGACTGATTCACTTACAGCAGTAATGCTCAAGACACATCTGTTCCCTCAGGTGAAAGAGGCCTCCAGGCAACAGCCTCAGATGGTGTTCACGGTACGCCATGCCACGGTGACATTCCAGACCGACAGCGAAACGTGGCGAGAGCAGAAAGAGAAACGAGCAGCTCTGATGGTGGGCATCCTCATCGGGGTGTTTGTCCTTTGCTGGATCCCTTTCTTTCTCACCGAGCTCATCACGCCGCTCTGCTCCTGCCACATTCCACCAATATGGAAGAGTGTCTTCCTCTGGCTGGGTTACTCCAACTCCTTCTTCAATCCGCTCATTTACACAGCCTTCAACAAGAACTATAATAACGCTTTCCGAAATCTCTTCTCCCGACAGCGCTGAGAGGTATCAGAAATCTTGGCTTTGCCACAAATGAAAGTTTAAGCCACCCTTAAGATTTGGGAAAGTGTGGTTATCTAAGCTCTTCACAAAGGACAGATTCACAAAGAAACAGCGCTCAAGGATGGAGGGAATGATGTCTGGGCTTTTACTGTCGGGCAAAGTGATGACTTGACCCAGTGATGACAGTAAAGAATGCTCACCCGAAATGTCAGTCTGTTCCCTGCATTAAATGAATATAGACCATGTCTGGCTTTTGGCTGTCAGGTTATGTGAGTTTATTTACAGTATGAGATATGAGATTCATTCATTTCAAAGGAGCTGATTTTAAAAATTCATGTGGCTTGTTCAGGTGACTGAGTAATTAAAAATTACTCAAAATCCAAAAAATGGAGAATCTTGATAATATACACACTACCAGTCAAAAATTTTTGAACAGTATGATTTAGTAAGAAGTCCTTTTCTGCTCACCAAGCCTTCATCCAAAGTACAGCAAAAACAATTTTAAAATATTTTTACTATTTAAAATAACTGTTTTCTATTTGAATTATGAATATTATTTGAAAGTTTCTTTCAGAAAAAAACTCTTTTGTAACATTATACAGTATCTATATACTTGTTTGGAGGGGGGCATTATAGAAATTAACACTTTTATTTAGCAAGGATGCTTTAAATTGATCAAAAGTGATGATGAATACATGTATAATGTTATTAAAGATTTCTATTTTAGAAAAAAAATTGTATTCAGCTGATTTTAACGTAATAATAATAATAATAATAAATGTTTTTGTGCAGAAAATCAGAATATTAGAATGATTTCAAAAGGATCATTTGACGAGTAATGATGCTAAAATTTCAGCTTTGAAATCACAGGAATAAATGACATTTTTAAATATATTCAAATAGAAAACATATTTAAATAGTAAAAATATTTCAAAATTTTACTTGGATCAAATAAATGCAGGCTTGGTGAGCAGAAGAGACTTGACATTAAAAATCGTACTGTTCAAAAACTTTTGTCTGGCAGTGTATACAGATGTGCATATACTGTATATATAAATGTCTGTGAAAGAACTTAGAGAGATTTCAGTGTTTTAACGAAAAAAAAAAATAATAATTCAATGTTAAACTTGATTAAAACCTGTCTTTTGAGATTTGAGCTTGTTTGTTTGTTTTTGTTTGTGTGTTTGTTTAAGTTTCATAAGAAAATTATATGAGATACTGTCTTCTTTAGGAGAGAAAACCCAGAGCTATAGGTAGTAGCCCTTTGGTAATTTAGGCATTCTCCTATGTTTTATTATTTGGATGCATTTTAATTTAAAAACACATTGTATGTTTGGTGTAGGTTGCCTTTTTGCACATGTGGATCATTATTGTTCCTAATAACTGTTCACACTCAAATGAGTGGTACAGATGTTGTTGTCATTGTTTGTTAACCCAAAATATATAGCTTGTTATAAAAAATAAAAAGGTTCAATCTAACTTCTCTGTTTTGAGTAGATTCAGCATGTGAATGATATATTACAGCTCCACTGATGAATTATATGAAGTGTCATTTATTTACCTGGGTCAGTGAGAATTTAATTCACATAGTGGTAGATTTTAAAGAACATGCTGATGACCAAACCCGAACCTTTCCATCTGTGTAATTTAGACTTTGACTAAAGTCATCTCTGCTCCTGGAAATTGAAAATGATGGATCATCAGCACTTATTTCCCCTATAATGTAAGTGAAAATTACTCTGGGCTACTTGACGTCTTGAAAGTGCCTAGATATTCATTCACTTCCATCTGTGTATGATGCTCTCACTTGTATATGAAGTGTTTGTCATTTGAAGAGGGAATAGCAATATCAATAGAAGCGATCTTGAAGAAATACTGAAGAACAGATGAAGAGCTGTACATACATTGCTTAATATTTAGGCCGTTAAAAGGATTCAGCTGTATTATGAATCTAATACTATGCTTTTGTTCACTTTCAATGAAGATGCTTTAGACTTCATGCTGTGTGGATTCATATTAAGATGTCTGTGTGAATCAACTGTACCTTATTTTATTTAGCTGTTCATGCACTTAAACACGTTTTGAAAGCCGTGAATACAAAGACAAGAGATTGACAGACCAAAGGCTCAGTTGGCTGCAAATGGAGCTCTGTAGAGTGCTTTTGCGTTCGCAACGCACAGCAACAAAAAAAGAGACATTTTTAGGACTAATTGAAGTGAAGTGTCAGGTAAGAAATTTGTTGGTGGAGTGGAGACATGAATAATGGATGTGACACCTGCCTAAATGGCACCTTCCCCTTTAGCAGAGATGGAAAGGGATAGAAAGAGACAGCAAAACATCTGACTCACTGAGGAAATAAACAGATACATGATCCTTTTCTGCTATTGCAAGTACTCTTGCACAATACATGATGTAATAAATTATGGTAATGACCAAACACAAGAGATCACAGGTGAAAGAATTATTTTGTTTGTAGCTTTCAGTGTTTGGCTCAAATATTCAAACGCTCTACCTGCGGGAAGAAACACAAGCAGATGAGAATGAAATGAGCTGTATGTAAGGAATACGGATCTATTTTTGAACCAGTGGTGTGGGATAACATTTACTGGCAAATTCCTGTGGCTTTTTCCAAGGACAGATGCACCTAAACCATTTGTCTTCTAGTAGAGTGACAGAACGCACCATTTTAATATCCTTTTCAGAGCACTGTTGTGATTTCAGATCAGTGAGCTGGGACTCATGGAATTCAGAAATTAACTTTTCATAATGTTCATATTCTTCAGCCTTTAGAAACAAAGACACAGCACAAAGAGATGCCTTTGTGGATGGTAACCAGGGAAACGGTATCTGCTCCAACAAATAAAAAGCATATTTTATTGAATGATGAGAAAGCAGCAAGGAATCAGATCCCTTCTGTTGAAATATCACATCTGACATTCATGCATTGCAGTTTATGGGGCGCCACTTATTCTGTGGCGCCGATGGCGAAAGATTTAATGGGATCTATAACCTTTATTAAGTGAAAGTCAATAAATTCAGGTCTTGTACAGATTTTCTGTGTTTTGCATTGATTCTCTACATAATAAATTGACTGCGATAAGTACAAATCTTAAAGCAGACCGCAGCTGTGTGGTTTATTGCTTTAAAAAGACATTCAATAAAACAGGTTAGTCATACATACACATTAGATATTCTTTATTGTCACACGTTTTGGAGAAACTAGTTTTCTGCAATAAATAAGCAATAGTACATAGCTACTTAGGGACAATTTTAATATACAGAATAAACTCATGGATCTATTTGTTTCTTAACTCTCAAAAACTCATATGGTGCTCCGCAGGTTATGGTTTATTTGGATCTGATTTGGATTCAGAGTCTGAATAGTTACAGTTGCATCAGCTGTGCGTGTTTGTTGTGAAATTTCAATTCAGTTGTTTTTTGATTTGGCAGTGTTAGTGTATTAAAATAGCATAAGAAGACACAACTGATGCACAGATACAATGCTTTGCGAAAGTATTCATACCCCTTCATTGTTTCACGTTTTATGTTGTTGTCTTATGTTAAACTGCTTTAAATTGCATTTTCCCCACATCATTCTACACTCCATACACCATAATGACAAAGCAATGGGTTCAAGACAAGGCTCTGGCTGGGCCACTCAAAGACATTCACAGAATTGTCTATAAGCCACTCTTGCGTTATGCTTAGGATCATTGTCCTGTTGAAAGGTAAACCATCTGCACGGTTCAAGGTTCTGAATGCTGTGGACTGGGTTTTTATTAAGGTTATCTCTATATTCTTCTACTCTGATGTGTCCCTCAGTCCCTGCCGCTAAAAAACAGCCCCGCAACGTGAGTTGACTGTAGGTGATGTGCAGTGCCTGGTTTCCTTCAAACATGATGTTTGGAACTGAGGTTCATCAGACCAGAGAATCTTGTTTCTCACAGTCCGAGGGTCCTTTAGGTGCTTTTATGCAAATTCCAAGTGTGTTTTCATGTGTCTTCACCAAGGAGAGGATTGAGCCTTGCCACAATGCCATAAAGCCCAGATTGGTGGAGTGTTGCAGTGATGTTTGTCCTTCTGTAAGTTTCTCCTGTCTCCTCATATGATAATGGAGCTCAACTAGAGTGACCATCAGGTTCTTGGTCACCAGTCTAACCAAAGCCTTTCTCTATCAATAGCTCTAGGAAGAGCCCTGGTTGTTTCTAACTTCTTCCATTAAGGGTAACAGAGACTACACTGTAAAAAACAATTTGTTGAGTCAACTTAAAATAATTTGTTACCCAGCTGCCTTAAAATTTTAAGTTCAGTAAACTCAAAAAAAGTTTATTCAACTTGAAATGTTAAGTTATACTAAGTGACAACTTAGATATTTGAGTTGATTCAACTTAAAATTTAAGGCAGCTGGGTTACTTACCCAGCTTTTAAGTTTAACAAACACAAATATCTAAGTTGTTACTTAGTACAACTTAAAATTTCAAGTTGACTAAACTTATTTGAGTTGACTGAACTTAAACATTTAAGGTAGCAGGGTAACAAATTATTTTAAGCTGACTCAACAAATTGTGTTTTTTGTTTTTTACAGTGTACATACTTCTGTAAACCTTCAATGCAGCAGAATTTTTTCAGAACTCTTCCCCAGATGTGTGCCTTGATGCAGCCCTGTTTCTGAGCTCTACGGGCAGTTCTTTTGACCTCAAGGCTTGGTTTTTGCTTTGATATGCATTTTCAGCTGTTAGACCATTTATTAAGACGTGTGTACCTTTCCAAATCATACCCATTCAGTTGAATTTACCACAGATTAACTTTACTCAGAGTGTAGTAACATCTATAAGCGATGTGAGTGCTCCTGAGCTAAACTGTAAATCATTTAATTTTTTTATTTTTAATAAATGTGCATAGATGTTAACAACCTATTTTTATATTATGGTGTATGGAGTGTAGATTGATGTGGGGAAAAAAGTAATTGAAAAGCAGTTTAACATAAGGCAACAACATAACAAAATGTGAAAAAAATGAAGGGGCATGAATACTTTCGCAAGGCACTGTAGACCCAAACTGAGACATATTGCCAGATTTCCTCATTTTCTCAATTACATGTGTCTATCAGAAAGAAACAAAATAAACAGTGCAGATATAGTGTATTTCAAAACAGCATTTCGGTCAAGAGGAGTCAAAAAAGTTTGCTCTCATTCTAACTACAATGTCATTAATGTATTGCAAAAGTGTTATTTCCCTGCAGATATCAAGCAATTAATTTTTCAATTATTATCAAAGCATTCTTTCACAATAATTTTTAATATTATATAGCTTGATTAATGAGAAAGATTCCTAGGTTTTAAATTTCATACAAGAAGAATGTAATTGATAAATGTTTGACTCCCATCTATTGCTCAACTGTCACTTGATTGAATTTTTAACTACTCTACAGAACTTTAATAAGTTAATGCAATATAATTGTGTGACAATCACAAAATTGATTCCCAATGATGTACCCATATTATTAGCTACAACATGCGCAGATTGTCTACCCTGAACTTTGACTGGAACATGAACTGAATATTCTTATATTCAGTTATTTATTGTGGACAGTTATGTTTTTATTTGTAAGGAATTCTTTAAAACGTTGTTTGGCTGCTGTGTTGTGCAAACCTGCCCCCTGGTGTACAAACACTGAAAACACATTGCCTGAGGATTAAAGCTTTTTTTTTCACCGGTCAAGAATAAATGCAGCACAGCAAGCAAAGTCGATATGTATAATTCAATATACATTATTATATAAAGCATTATTTATTATATAAAACACAAGGAAGCTGGAGACAGAGTCCCAGTACAATATTAATAAGTAACACAACTTAATATTAAAACGAAGCACTGGAACACTGTTCATCAAAAAAAAAAAAGTGGAATATGTGCGCTATGCAGCATAATGTGTAAATATTTAATATACGGCAGCAATGTTTAATAAAGTTGTTTTACATTAGTTGTTTTATTTAGTGGTTTACACTATGGTTTATGGTTATCTGAGTTTCAGTGACCAGAAAGATTGAAGACTAGTTGTCACATTTTAAACCTCCACTAAACATTTTCATTTATATTGCCCACAAAAAGCTCTTACGAAAAACACTTTTGTTTAGTATTAGAGGGGGAAGTTGTCTCTAAGGAACCTGTCATTAAACAACCTATCGTAGGTATAACGTTGTTTTTATGTTTAAACTATTCTGTGTTTTTATAATACGATATTTTAGATGTTTGTTATATGTTGAATATACCAGCACGCTACTTTATGTCATTGTGTAAATGTAGGCTAATGTAAATGAGTTCGATCCCATGTATTTGTCACCTGTTGTCTCCTTTTTGTCCTGGTGAGGGCAGGCTAGACAGCAAAACATCAGGCAGACCCTCCCTCCATTATATCAAACAATATCACAAACACATGCTTATAAGGTTATGTTGTAAGTGCACTTACATCGGTCATATTTACTTTGAAATAGCATTAATATTTTGGTACACTCAGGAAAGAAAAATACAAAAGCTGTCACTGGGGTGGTACCCTTTCATAATGTACTAATATGTATTCAGGTAGTACTATGTATTTTAAGGTACATATATGCACACTTTAGGAGTAAATTGAGATAAATGAGGCAAATTTTAAAGTGTAGCAAACCAGTGACAGCTTTTGTACTTTTTTTTCGAAGAGCGTAGAGGTATATATTCTGTTTTGAATCCATTTAAATATCTCTCAGGGTATGAATGGTTATACATCACATGGTCAAATACATCAACATTAAAAGACCTTGACAAACTCTGAAACGCATCCAATCGGAAGCATAATTAGATCATTTAATTGACAGCTAGATTCAGTGCAGGGATGGGACCTTGTGACCTGAGAGAATTAGGTTTTGACATCCCTTTACCTGACTGTCTGACACAGCGTGACAGACTGATTAAGACCAATTTTACCCATGTGGTCACATTTGCCACTCGCTTTTCAGGTGTAGCCATCACATCTGTGTACAAGCTTTGATTTCTGGACTATGTGCCGCATGCTACAATTGGTGTGAAGGTTTTCATTAATTTATAGGCAAACATCCTGAGAAAGATTCGGAATCTTTCATTTTATATCATCAAACGGCCAGTTGATGTCATATTCGACTAAAACGGGATCCTTGGAAAATCTAATCTAGCTCCAGAGCCTCCATCAGCACAAATTAGTCATGATTAAAGGTTAACAGCTAACGAAGGACAGATCAAATCACTTGGCAACACAGCAGAATATAACACACTATGACATGATGAATTAATTCTGATTCAGATTACTCACCGAGAGGTGTTATGCTATACCTCTGATAGCCAATAAGTATTCTGACATTTCAAGCAGAATGGTAGCCTATATGATGAATTCATTACTGCCAAAAGCCATTTGCTTGCATTTGTTCACACTTTCCATGACAGAGTTGATCTGTTTTGGCTTAGTGCAACAAAGGATGTTAATTCAATATCTTTACTGATCAATGAAGACATTCAAATTGCAGAATTTGAGGGCACGACCCTTGCTCTACAGCTTTGGTACTGAAATATGTAAATTTGTTAATAATTACATAGCATTGTTAAAGGAATAGCTCACCCAAAAATGAAAATTCTGTCATCATTTACTCACCCTCATGTTGTTCCAAACCTGTATGGATTTCTTTCTTCTGCTGAAAACAAAAGAAAATATTTTGAAGAATGCTGGTAACCAAACAGTTGGTGCTATTTTCTCTTCCGTAATATGGAATGTCTGGTTACCAACAGTTTTCAAAATATCTTAATAATATGAAGATATCATATTAGTGTTAATGTGATTTTAATATTTTCAAGTCTCTGCAGGACAGTAATGGGAGTTACCAGATCAGTGGGCAAAGCCAAAATGGTGAGGGGCGTTTTCGTCCATGACCTGATTTGTTTGCGTCACAGTGACAGTTGTGTTTAGGGGTGGGATCAGGTTAGGACCATCATTTTCACTGCATTCATTTAGAAACACCCACTAGTTGGAGAAATGCCCCCTTTTATTCAGAGACCTTACACTTGATATTTCAGCGAAATTTTGGCAACTAAAAAAGGTCCTTTGTCAATAACGTAGCAATGGATTAAGCATACTGACATAAAAGTCATTTTCAAACCAAGTAGTTTTTTGTTGGCCGGTGCCACAAATTTTTGCGACTAACTAAGTTTTTTTGCCCTCACGTGAAACTCCCTAATTTTTGGATTCCTACTGAAATAGAGAGTTTGCACTTATGTCAAAATTTGGTCGGTTACCCGGATGCGTGGACACACTGGCGATACTCAGATGTAAACAACAGCATCAATTGCACGTTTAATGTACTACTGAATGCGTTGTTCTGCTAATTTATGTTGTCTAAACCACGGAAAACATGTGGAAGCAAATAATACAGAGAAGGACTTAGTAAGTAGGAAAGGGCACAATAGTTTGACGAACTAAAACTAATAGGTGTAAAGATACGTACAAGGAGTATTAATTAAGATATTAGACAAATATTTTACCTACCTTATGGAAATGATAAGAACAAACACGAATGTTGTCCAGATTCTTGCCCTGGATATCCTGGTTCAGTTCGGCCTACCACAAATGCCTTTTGTTCCTCAGACAGTTTTTTGCACTCTTCTCTTTGGTTTGTTATAACTTTTGTTTTTCACTTTTTTGTTTTTCACTGTTCGACCAACTAGTACAGCCCAAAACATGACAATAATTGAACATGTTCAGGAGTAATAATTAGCAAAATATGCGAGTTTCGTTCGGTTCAGCGGCATTGTTTATGTTCAGTGCCGCCAATATGGCCGATTGATGACTCGTCCCGAAAACGCTCTATTGTTAGATTTCGCCCGCCACATTTCAACAAGTGTGACTGCATTTTTACACATTGTATGGAATATTCAATTCTGATTAGTCAATTGCGCCATCTAGTGGTTTGAGATTTGTAATATTCCTCATTGTCAAAGCGACGCGCTCCGCTCATCTAGCTACCTAAAACTGGCGCTACTTTCTCTCCTATCCAACCGAAAATTTGTAGTGGAATTGACCTCAGAGAATGTCCCATTAATGTTCCTGTACTATCTAATGGATATAGTGCTTGTCTGGCTCATTGTATTGTACATTGAAGGGGAATGTTTGGTTAAGATTTAGAAAATAAATTCAACTTCACTGTTTATTTATTTGGCTAACAAATGCTTCTGTCGTCCCTGGTGAAAAAAACAGCACATGCTGGTAGGTATGTTTTGATGCTGGGATGCTGGTTTAAGCTGGCTAAGGACCAGCTTAAACCAGCATCAAAACATACCTAACCAGCATCCCAGCATCAAAACATACCTATTAGCATATGCTGTTTTTTCCACCAGGGGTTCCAGAGATATTTCTTACAAGTAACAAACAAATATAATTCCTATATTCCTCCTAATATCATCTCCACAGTTTTTTCAGAGAATGATCATAGAACAAACTAAGATAGCCCTTCACTGCATTTCACCTTGTCACTTATATCTTTACAGGCTTATCTTATCAAATTATTGGTGATGCCTCCTGCAATAAGGTATCAGTGTAATCAATACAGTACACATACATTGTCATTGCTCTCTCCCTTTAAGTTACCCTCTTTCTCCCTCCTTTCTTTTCTCTATCTTGTTAGAGCACAGCAGAGACGTTGGCATACATCCAGCTCTCTCAGTGTGCCCAGACTGCCGCTGGGATGAGCGCAGTAACCTTCAAGGAAATGTATTCCGGTGTCATTGGCCGGACTCCGTGCCTCTGTTTGCAGACAGAATACAGAGGTGCCCATTCTCCGGCATCATGGGAACTCCCACCACCCCTTGCATCTGTGCCTCCACCCACCACCAACCAATTATGAGCGAAAACAAAAAACGGGGGGTAGAAAAGAGGCGCGGTGCCCTCTGAGGAACGAGTCTCTTCATTTCGATATCAGAGCCAGAGGATGAGCATGTTGGCACATTTAGACCAGAAGGCCAGCATTCAGTGTTCTGTCTTCAGTCACTCCGCTAAAATATTATCTCAGTCAACCAGATCACTAAATGTTGATTTAAAACTCTTGATATGCTGCCATCAGCTTCGAAAGAGAAGCTGAGATGATAAAAAAAAATAGGCTAATATAATTTTTGTATTTTATTTTATTAGTTGCCACTTATTAGCGTGAATCTCTCTCTTTTTTATATCATTAACATTTTGGAATCTTTACCAGCTTCCTGTATTACTTAATTACTTTGCTTTTGGCATCATCAACTGCTAAACAGAAGAGAGATTTATGATATTCTGACAACATTTAAATCAGAAAGGCATGCGGCAAAATTGGACTTGGAACGGAACCACTTTCATCCCTAAAGCATTTATGCATCAAATATTCATTTCTTGGCATTCATGTGATATTACTATGAATAACAAGACACAAAGCAATAAAAACAAGTGGTGTATCAGGGGATTCGACAGACAACAATTACATCAAATTGACTTTAATTAAAAACTGATGAAAATATCATGTGATGCGTACAACCTCTGGTTCAAATGTTTAGGTGCGTGCCTGTGATTTACTATTTACAAATGTGAAAGCTTTCTCAAAAAGACATTTATTTTTAGACATTAGACATTTAAAAAATATATATATTTATTAACTTACTCCTTTACTATTTTTAATTGTACTTTATTTGTTTTCAGATACATTTTGCCATATATACACAGTACAGTCATTAATTACTCACCCTCATAGACCTTCGTTCATCTTTGGAACACAAATTAAGATATTTTTTGATGAAATCCGAGTTTTCTGGTCAGGCATAGACAGGAAGGGCACTTTCAGAAAGGTAGTAAAGACATTGATAAAATAGTCTGTGTGACAGTGGATCAACCAGAATATTATGAAGCTACGGGAATACTTTATTACGACTTTACTCAACATTTTTTCTCTTCCATGTCAGTCTTTGCAGCGCTTTCATGTGAGTACCACGAAGCAAGAGTGTGCATTCCTCTGCTTGCAAACAAGGTGCAGCACATCCGGGTTCTTGTAAACGCGCGTCGATTGACACAGAAGAGAAGAAATTGTTATATTTGTTTTCTTTGGGCACAAAAAGTATTCTTGTAGCTTCATAACATTACCGTTAAACCACTGATGTCACGCAGACTATTTTAATGATGTCCTTACTTCATTTCTGGGCCTTTTGAACGTTTTAGTTTTCTGTGCAGGGTCAGAAAGCTCCCGGATTTCCTCAAAAATATCTTAATTTGTGTTCTGAAGATGAAGGAAAGTCTTACAAACAACTTAAGGTCTTGGAACAACTTGATGGTGAGTAATTAAAGACAGTTTTCATTTTTGGATGAAGTATCCTTTTAACATTTTGCGAAACATTTACATCTGTGCATTTCATTGTGAAAACATCATGCTTGTCAATAAATTTGAATATATTTTATTCAGGAACTGTGGCGCTATGGAAATGACATGTGTGTCTGAATGTCATTGCTGTGAAACACCATCGCCGCATCCCTCCCATTTCCCCTGTCCCACCCCTCACAGGCCAGACACTGTTCTAGCTATTTGCACACTGTCAGTCTCAAAAGCAAGTGGCCCTCTCCTCTCCTCCTGGGCAAGTCCCTCCTGAGAGGCGGCCATTCCTGCCTGCTGGGATACTGACAGTTAACCTTTTGCTCAGAGATTTCTGGGAGCTCTGCCAAATTTTCCCACCCTGAATAGCTTTTTAAGAAAGCTGCAAACTTAACAGATCGCACATCCTGAGCAGTGTACTACCTCTGCTACATGAGCTTACCTACAGAGATAATGAGCCTGTTAGCAGCCTCTGCTGGAGTGAACCAAGCTGATGACCTCCCCATCCTCTTTTTTTGTTATGCGCAGTTAATTGCTCTTCTTTGAGTTTGAGATCATCATAGTTGCCATTATTGGAAAATTCGAAACTATAGTTACATGAAACTAGATTGCACATTAATACTGAAAAAAAAGGTAAAGCACCATACTTTCTCTCCTCCTGCCGTTCACTTCCTGCACACAGCATCAGTACAATGGCATTTGTATGTCAATGGACACATGAATGGATATCCTGTCATACATGACATACTTCATAAGACATCTCTGAACTTTTGATCCCCTCTTGAGTCTTGATAGATCTATTGTTGAACCCAAAGACTTAGTGAACAATGGAGTTTGACGCAGGGAATCTGGGGTACAGTACGGCTGTCTGTAGCCCAATCTGGTAATTAAGTGGGGTTAGAGCCAGGAGGGGCTCAGCGGGGGCGATGCCTGGTAGGGGTGCTTGAGTCACTGTAGGGTATATAAGAGATCACAGAGAGACAGAGACAGACACCCCACCAGGAGACCAGGCTGCCTTCTGACATGCCAGGAGTGCAGAGGTGTCACCATTCATGTGTGCAGATTTGGGATTGTCTCTCTAATTCATGAGGCCAAATAAAAAAGAGTTCCACCACATATAAAATAAATTAAAATAATATAATATATGTGAACATGGACAACAAAGCCAGTCATAATGGGTATATTTGTAGCAATAGCCAACACTGTATGGGTCAAAATGATTGATTTTTCTTTTATGCCAGTAAAGATCATGACCCATGAAGATATTTTGTAAATTTCCTACTGTAAAAATATCAAAACTTAATTTTTGATTAGTAATATGCATCGCTAAGAACTTCATTTGGACAACTTTAAAGGCGATTTTCTCAATATTTTGATTTTTTTCTACACTCAGATATTCAAATAGTTGTATTTCAGCCAAATATTGTCCTATCCTAACAAACAATACATCAATGGAAAGCTTTATTCAGTTTTCAGATGATGTATAAATCTCAATTTCAAAAATGACCCTGGTTTTGTGGTCTGGGTCACATATAATATAATATAGAAGTGGGTCTAAATAAATAAATTCTAGATATTTGGTCTTACCATTGCAACATTTTAAAATATTGTTAAAACACAGGATAATGAACCTATACTAATTACTAATTCTTGCAGAGCTGTATTACGTTTCCCACAATACAGCTGTGAGAAACTACACAGCATTATCTACAAAATAATTCATTCAAATAAATTAAAGAGATTACTATCCAAAGCAATTATGAGCCATTAGGTCAGTTTAGCCATGTTGTGTCTTGAAATTCTCTGCCCTAGACATAACTAGCCAACCATTAATCACTGTTTTTTTTTTGTTTGTTTGTTTTTTTAATACATTAATTATAATGAGTGGGTCAGGGCCTTTTTCTATTCCATTTTAAGTGACACTCTGTAGTGCATCATGTAAATTCACATTTACCACCACACAAAGAGCTTATAAAAAAAGCTATGATGGCAAATGAGTCTCTCTTTTTTTCTATTTCATTATTAATAGCTTTTCTGCACCTACATACATATGTCTGATTAGATATTAAAACTTTGCCTTTTTCTTAAAAAAAAAATTAAAAAGAATTTAAACATCACAGGGAAAAACCATACAGGGTCTTCAGGTTCAACAGTTTTTGAAAATTAAATTAAGGGCTTGCTCCCCAAAGAAATTGAGATCATATCATTAGGACTATTATACTTTAATAATATGACATTAATTGAAAACCAAAGAGTGACCTGCTGGAACAGACTTTTTCTCAGCAGTGCCTTTAACAAAAATGCCCCTTGGGTTGATTTACAGTAGTACTTACATTGGGAGCTAATAAGTAGAGTTAAATGAAAAAACGGGGCAACGTTTTTAATTAGGGCAGTCATCCCTAAGAACAACATACTTCAAGTTGATGAGTGAGATTATCATACTCGGAGTGCAAGGTATTGTGCTGGTTTTGACCTACAAAAATGACTCCATGTAAGGTCAAGGTCAAGAATCATAACGTCCTGCTGAGTGTCAAAATTAAGATTATTTGGAAAAGCATCACACAGAATAGAAATCATTGTCAGAAAAGAACATCTGGAGCGAGTTGTCCTAATTCGATACACAATTAAAATCAAAAGCCATTTAATCAATCTAAAACTATTTTAAACAGCATTTTGCTAATTATTATGCATGTAAGCTTTAATTAGTTCATATTAATTGAGAGGCTATGGGTTATTTGTACTTGTAAAAATGCATTAGCTGCAATGCAGGATCATTTAAAATGAACAAATAAAAGCATAAATAATAAATAAAAATTGTGAAAACATAAGCTATAAGAAACTGTTAAAGAAACTAAGATGTATACTTTCTAGACACAAATTTAAATTTAAAAAACAGTATAGTATAGTAAAAAAAACAACATATTAAAAATTGCATCAATAAGAACAGCGGAGTTTTTCGTCAGTAAAACATTTGCAGTGGGCCATTACCCAAATCCTCAATTGAGAGGGTTCTTAAAGAGCTTAAGGGCCTTGCGTCTCATAAGAGAGCAGTCTAAAGAGCGCGTTCAGCTCCGCTGAGTCTTTAATAAGTAAGATACATCCCTGTCCCTCAGTGCACCTCTCTCTAGCGCACATTTCAGTCATGCCTTGAGCGGATGGCACTACCAAAAAGTAGGGTGAAAAGGTCTCCTTTTCTTTGTACACTGCTGAATATCAATGTCATTCTAAAATGTATATAACAAACAGTTGCTGTACAGGTCACCGTTCTCATGCGAGAAAGATGAATTCGAATGTCTCAGGCGATTATTTTTAACCGTTCACGTTTAAATTTTACTTTCAGTTCAAATTTTCAAAACGTTCTACTTTAGAACACAGTTCGTACTGACGCAAAGATACAAAACGGAACTATTTAGCAACATTTGCCCAAGTTTGACATGTTTTGGCATCATGTAAATCTAACAGGTGAAATTCATAGAAAAATTAGTCTGTATTTATAATTTCACGAGTATTACAGGCAGACCATTTGCATTAATTGCCTATTAGTGATATCACAAGTTTCTTTTCTTCCGGACGGCAAAGACAGCCACACGAATCAGATACAAAACACGGCATAATTTGAGAGTTGGGGTTTTACAGATGAGAACATCGACCCATATGGTCGTGAACCACCAATGAACATGGCTACATCCCTAAATGCATAATGTCAGTTTAAAACAAAGGAAAATGAAGCCGACGCACCGCTGATGCGTTTCCCTGCAGCTGGCAAATATCATGCTCAAGTCACTGAAGTTACGGTGTCTAATCACGCTAATTAGGTTGAAAAGCAAACTTTAAAATCCCCCTTGTTTGAAACCAACTTTATATAAAAAGTTACAATTTATAAACGTTCAATAAAATGAAAGAAAATGTGGAGTGCCTACTGAAATAAAACAAGTTATTTATGAAAGAACAGAATAGATGATTTTCGGGGATTTTTATTTAGCATGAATTTTCAAAAATCAAATCTGCAACTACAACAACAAAAAAGGCTTTAGAGTTTGATGCCATATGAGAACATTTTTTATATATGGAATAAAAAAGTTGTGAGTTGAAATGTTAAAATACATCTCCACAAACACACATCTATGTTCTGGTTGTTTCAAGAAACCAGAATTCAGTTTTCGGAAGAATGAAGAACATCACATTAAGCAAAAAAATATTTTGAATCTTCAAAGAACCAAGACAATCAAAAACTCAAAAACTTAAAAATAATTCTTGATTTGACGATTCCTTGCTACAAAGCGCAGCGGGGGAAAAAAAACGAACAGAAAACTGAAAACTTAAAATAAAGTTTTGTTGATTTAATAAAGACTTGATTTAATAGTTAAATTTAAAAAAAAGACTAAGTCCGTTCTACAAGTAGGTCACTCTTTTATGAATTCCCATGATAAAAACAAACATAAGATCTTTGTAACTGTCTTCTTTTGGATGAATAAATCAGTGATGTGGAACTTTTGCTACAATATCTGTCATCAACATTGTTTTACAGGGTTATTTTACATCTGAGTGATAAGTTTAATTTCATTCCCAAGCTTAATATCCAATTTAAATGCATATGGTATTACAAGTGACACCGTTTTGCATACACTTTAAACATTAGGTGTAATGAGGTTTGGTGATCTCGGGAAATGTGATAAAAGTTTAAATAAAGATTAAACGTGAAGGAGATGAAAATGTATTTTATACCTTGCAATTTTGGCACGCTGGAGACAGGTAATCAAACGGCTTCATATCTTTGAGGAATTATTTAAAGTAAAGATCAGAAGTAGTTATTAAAATCTTCCAGAAAACAAATGTCACAAATATCACAAAGAAAATAATTATTGGTGTGTTGTCGCTTTTTGTTTTGCCTGTTGCTGCATGGTGCTTCAAGAATCCTTCCCAAGAGGTGCTCAATGATTTTTTTAATTAAAACTTGAACATCAAACAGACTCAAAGGGACATAACTAAGGATAAGGCCAGCATTGTCTTAACGCAAGATTAGCTACAGCTAAATATCCGAAATTATTATCCTGACGATATAACTCGTATGGTATCTTAAATTGTCTAACTGCTTGTGTGTTTTCTCAATCTCAGATCAGTCCTTAAATTACTTCACTCGTGGATTATTTACCATACAAAAGACACGATTTATGTGTCAAAGTTAAAGAAATTTTTTTAACTTCATGTACACTTATGTGTCAAGTTAAAGAAATTTCTGACCAAAATGGCTGAATAAAGTTCCTCCAGCTGTTTTTAGCGATACACGTTAGACCACTGGGATTACTTTAATGGTGGTTTGTGATGTCACAGCGCAACATCCAATTAAAGTTCGTCCCAAATGACATTCTGACTCTGCCAAACCTTGCAAGGCATCCCATATACTCAGGTAAAACAGATGAAATATTATTCCTTTACTGTTGTTTTTCTTTTTATAGCACGAATAGGTCAATTTAGGTTTTGAAAATAATTATATAAACCTAGCCTATATGTATCAACATTTTGTTCTATATAATTATTACAGTGTGGGTTTAACAACGTTACACGACGAGCAAAACAGCCGCAGATTAACAACCATCAAAAAAGCAATAAATAACGAGCAAACATTCATCAAGAGTTTAACATTATAATTGCATGAAAAGTCACAAGTAGAATGTGGTGCTTTTTTAAAATGTAATTTTGTTTTGTTAAAGTTAATAGCATGTGAATTATTACGTCATATACATAGCTTTCTCAGTGGGATATATATCTTCACAATGACATCATGAATCATGTAATCTACAGTTCAAGTACACTGAACCCTAAGACATGACCTATCCCTAATTAAAATAGTTTCACTTACTTTAATGGACGTAAATACATTAATATTTTGCCACATAAGTTTAAAATAGGAAAATGCATTTCTTTCCCATATTATAGGCTACGAGTTGGCGCAAATTGTTTCAATTTTCTTTTTCTTCAATAACCAGTCAATTAAAAACATGAAAAAACAAATAAGAAAACTTACGAACTTTTGAGGCAACTCAGTCGGTTTGTTCTGGTGGTCTCTAGATGAAATCGAAATGTTTGTCAGAGGCTTCGTGTCATAGAATGGCACTGGTGTGATGTTGTATGAATGACATGACCATGTCATTTCCTCCCCATTGAGACTCGCTGAGTCCTTTCACCGATATTATTAGCATCTGGGTCAGTCATTATTGTAGTCTATACAGAACAAAACGAACGAGGGGGGCGAAGGAGACAGAGCATTTCCTCTCCTTGTGAGCTTTTCTGAATATTGATCTGAAATACATTAATATAGATGTTGGAGCTGCAATAGGAGTCTATAGCATAAGACGCATATGTATCACGCTTGGCAGTCATGAGCGGTGGCTTTTATGAGATCAAATGACTGTCAAGACGAATAGTGAAAATCCGAAAACGTTTGTAATAATAGAGCTTCATGTAAATGTCACATATTTTTATGACTTTAAACTTGAGTAATAGAGAACGTAACAAAAACAAGGCTTTTGACTGGCTGGAACGTTCTATTTTATGTGCTCACAAAGCGTTGACGCTATTGTGCAGCAGTCGGTTATGCCTGACCTCAGATTCACAATGACAAACTTTTACAAAACAATAACGAGAAAGGATTTTGGGGCGCCCAGTTTTACTCTTACGCTCTTTTCACGCTTCCCTTTCTCTCCGTCGTGCTCTTTATTTCTCCAAAATACATGCACACGATTTTTTTTTTTACAAAAGAAAAAAAAATCGAAAAGATTCTGAAGGGAAACAAAGGGCGATACTGGTACAGATAATGGTGAAGTGGAAAAACATTTTAGTTTTCTCAGACTATAAAATATTATTTTGCATATACCTTACGCTTTGTTCAGATATGTTTCTTTATTCGACAGTCCTTTAAAATCGTTGATGATTTCATAAAATCAACGGGACACAAAAGACATTAAGCTTTTAGGGAAAACTAATATTGAGCACGTGGTAGAATGGTAACCGTAAAATTAAAATCGTCTAAATTTGTCCAAAAAATACACATATACTCACATATATAATTACAATTATATATAGGGTATATATATGCACACACGCACGCACGCACGCCTTAGTTTTCTATAAAAGTTTTCTACAAAGCACTGCCCAAAACACTTGACGTTTTAATAGTAAGACTAACGATTTAGACCTACTGATCTCAGTCTTATTTCCAATATTCCAATTTCAGGAGTCTATAAATTGTATTTCAAACATGTAAACATTTTGGAAACATTTATTTTATTGTAGTCCTACTTTCGGCAAAGTGCAGAAATGCTTGGATGCTGTTAATTAGAGAACTCATGCTATAAAAGTTACACAAAGTTAATTTTTCTTTAGCCGTCTAATGTCATAAGTTGGGACATAATGGCAATATATTTCTCTAAAAAAGGTGTAATCATTCTTAGTTTAAACTGACCACTTATACCATGGCGTAATGAACAATTAGCAAGACATGCCGTGTCTTTTCATCTAATTTGCGTCTTTGGCAAATCCACAAGAAAAGATGTATTGCAACAAACAAACCATATTGAGAAGAGTACAATTCATTTTCATGTCTATTGTAAATGATCCCACAATTATAGCTAACCTGAAATTGTGATCATAAAATGTCAAGATCTTTGTATATCTATAATGCATGCAGATGTTCGGGTCTTAAGGTCACTTGAGAAAGAGGGAAAATAATAGATTATATAAACTACGACTGTTAGAAATTTGTTTGACGTAGTATAAAAAATAGTCTAGATCAAAACAGCATATTGAGAACTGTGCGCGAATATACAGTTTTCCACATTTGATTTGGAGAACTGAATGAACAGCATCCAATATACACCTGTTGCACAGACAAGTTGCTTATATCTGAGGGAGCCTAACAGCTGTCCCCTCCCGCGCCATCCCGCGAGGCTTAAAACATCTGAAGTTAGCCAGCTAACTGAAAATCGACTGTGGCTTTCATTTAGGATTTGTTCTTTAATGTGAGTTGCCTATACGGTGCTCTGTAAGTTATTCGTTTAAAACGAAGGTAGTCACATTGTCATAATGCAAACTTATCACAAACATGTGAAACATACATTAGTTTGTTTGACTGATTTATTACTGGTAAAGGCCAACTAATAAAGCTACTTATAATGTCACAGAATGGCAGTTCCTTCCATATTCGATGTGTTATTAATTAATCATTCACCCTCTAGGAAAGGTCAGTGATTGGGTAATATTTAAAAACACAAAATTATTCACATGAAAATAACCAATCACTAGTTTGTAACTAGGTTAATTTGATTAGCCACTTTATACTTCGAAATGGGGTTGTAGATAGTCCTTATCCGACAAGCTACTTCATCACTTATGATTGCATGATTTGCATATATATATAATATATATATAATATATATGCAAACAGTGTAATCTTATTTGGTAGCTATATGATGAACAGATTTAAAGCTCAACTTATACAAAAATACTTAAGCAGACAAAAATACCGGAACATTATAACATAATGGTGATATGAATATACATATCACTGCTCCACAGTCTGAAACAGGAAATGGTCAGTAACCTTTATCCTCATCCTCTAAGTCCCTCAAGGTTTTCCCCCTATTTCTTCAGTTTGTTTTCAAAAGGGCAACAGGAAGCTGGGGGATCCCGTGTGACCCCAGCATTGTTCTAGGCCCGATATCACATCCATTGACTGGGTCACATCTGTGCTGATCTGAGCTCTATGATCTGTGAGCTGGCAAAAGCTCTTGCACGCATTCACAAATCCCTCTTTGCTTCTGCGCGCGACCTTTTGTAATGGAGAAAACAGAAATTAGAAAAGTTTCGGAAACCCAGAAACAGCCTGCATTCTAAATGACGCTGATCAGTGCTTAACTACTCACTGTTTTAGAAGAACAAGAAATTGTAGAATAGCTACCAGAACTAGAAATACTCTACTAGAACTAACATATGTGTTCGACTTTTAATATAGGTTGTGAGACATTATTATTTTAGATTATAATGAAGACACATGTAACATAATGATAAAATGCACTTATCCTAAACTTTTCCTGAACTGGAGCCACTGCAATTAATATACGCACAAGCTTTTGTTTTCTATTTTGTTTAAATGGTTGCATTTTAGCTGGCTGCATTACCACCATAAGGAAGCCAACGTGATTCAAGAGTGTTAATCCTCAAGGATTTCTCTAGGATAAAAATTGTGTATCAAATTACGCTGAGCCGCAATATGACAGCTTTTAAAAGTTTTGTGTTTCTTTGTTTTGACTGGTTTGGGAAAGTAGGAAATCTCACATGTGAGCACACTGTCTTTTAAAAACATTTTAGGCTTAACTTTTTACTTCATAATTACTTTATAATTAACACTTTTGCTTTGCAAGTAAAATATTAATATTCTTAACTTATCAGTTTTGCCCCGTCTTTACAAAACAAACAGCTTTACTGTCATGTTATAAACCTCATATTGAACTCACATTTACAAAACTAAGTGAAGTTAAAGAAAGTGCAAAAATAATTTTTAATTTACATACGTCCATTGTATACGGTGACATATATCATGCATATAATATGTGTGTGTCTGTGTACAAACTTAAGGAAGTAACCAAAATCCTAAACTGTTCACTCCTTTTTTTCTGTCTTTTATTCTTTTTACAGGTTCTTACTCTACTGCCTTTATAGCCTGTCAAAATTTGAAATTATTTTGAAACAAGAAATAGAGGTGACATTGCACTGGCTTGTATTCAGGAATTGGAGAGCGTAAGGCGTTTGATTGCAATAAGCTAATTTAGTTAATGTCACTTATAACACGCCTGCACATAACATGATATTATTATCATAACAAAAATATAACAAAATATTTTTTTTTTTCCCAAATATGCCTTTATAGGTATATTATAGCCTAATGGACTCTTTGTATACAGAATTTATGGCGAGATGGGTAATTTAAACAAACCCAATTTTATACGAAAGAGCCTTGTATTTACATCAAAGACATGTTTTGGTGGCGCCCTAACAGGTCTCTGCAGTAGTTTAAATGTGTTTAAAAAGTTAGTTATGATTTATCAAATACTTCACAATACGATAATAATGGAGAGCATTGTAGTATAGCCATACTGGTTACGAACGCAATTATAAAGTAATACAATCATGACAGGTATACAAGGTACCCAGAAATTAAAGACTTGCACTTTGAACTTTATACATCAAATAGCCTATAAAAAGCCAATAAATAAATTAATTTGAAAAAATATCCTAACCCATGCTCTTTTGTGGCCAATGATGACCTCACAGATAATGTTCACTGTGTTCGAACACTTAACATTCAGACGTCACACCAAAACAGTAACAAGTTCAACAATTCCAAACAAGAATTCTGTCAACATTCCATTCTAAAACTGCATGTGCATATAGCTATGTTTTCATAAATGTGTCCGTTACCACAAGAATGGTTATGCCCTGTAACTGGCATGTGTCTATGTAGATTAAGCAACGACTTTGGATATGCAGACATAGATTTATCTAAACTTACGGTCATTAATAAAGCCGGAGATCCCTCAGTAAAGTCGAAAATGAAAACGAACTTTATTAGTCCACGATTTTCCAGGGAAGAAAAGTGAGTAGGAGAGTTAGGTTAGCTCTGCTAATAGGCTACTCTGTAGCTTAAAACCACAATATGGGCCGTGCGTCCCCTTTTAGTTAGTCCGTCTGATTTGTACCAAGGCCAATAACCTGTACTGAAAGTTTCCAATAAGCTCACTTCTAAAGTGGTCGTTTGTTTCATTTTGACGCTCCAGGACGCCATGTACGCTCCAAAGATCACTGTTGGTTTGCTTCGCTGGTTTCTTTTAAAGCGCCACAGACACGTCATCTACTCCTATTTAAAACTACTGGAGTGAATTGCTTTTCGGTGATTCACGATAAGTCTTTGCGAACCGTTATAACGACAGAATAAAGGGACTGATTTAACGAAATGGCTTGTTTTTGGATACGAATACCCTATTCAGGGACAGAAGATCACAACACCCCTTAACAGGGACATAGCCTAGGCAACTAACATTTCAAATGAAGGCGGTTTGTTTTAGACTATATTGATAACGAGGAACGTAATGCATAATGTAAAACATTAAAAACTAGACATGGAAACGGATGAGAAATTAAAATAGCTGTTGTGAGTGATGCTCCACAGAGAGTTGCCGTGCGTAATTAGTTAGTTCATTATCGTACGCAGGCCTAAATACACTGGTGTAGACTTATTGACTTCACCGTAAAAATAGCATAGCACTCCATATTGTGGAATGAGGAGTCTACAAAATTGGACAGTGTGTGACCTACCACCGAATTACGTGTAAAAATGAACATACCCCTCCCCCAGTGCGATTTATAAATGATATATCTTCACAAGACTACTCAAAAAAACTGTGGATCTACATACAGACAAATAACCAAATGTGTTTGTCAAATAATTTGTTGATCTTTTCAGTAGTTCGTGATTTGAAAACGCAAAATATTGGGATGCTGAACACTTCTGAGCTATTGAGTACTATCGCTTTAAGTATTGAGAATAAGGCGAGGTTGGGTGCTGTCATTTACTCGAGAGTCACTGGGTCATGTGATAAAATTTCGCTCCATTTATTGGTCAAAGGCACGTGTCTAGGATACCGGACTGCGACGTCACCCGGGGGACTCGTATTAAAAATAAGAACAAAAATCCGTAGTGAAAGTATTCTAGAGCCAGTTTGCGTTTCCTTATTTACTAGAGCAGGTCTGCTGCTTTGATACTGCATAGATTAAATTTGCCCGTGTTTTACCAAGTAGATCTAAAGACAATTGCAAGGGGCACACTGTGGAATTAATTTCAAAAACTATGTTTTTTCTTTCTACGCACACAAGGCGGTTTCGTCGTATTTAACCGACAAAAGACTCCGAAAAAAGGATATGTCCTTTTTTCCTGTTTGTTTCTCTCTGCAGTGAAACTAAGAAATAAGGAAAATATACCACAAAAACTGGAACACAAACATACGTGTGTGTGCGAGAGAGAAAGGGGTTAAAAAGAACATTTGGAGAGTTTCACTATGGAAGAAAATGATCATAGCAACAGAGATGCGGAGCGCCAGGATTCGGGCGATGAGTCCAATAGGGCTATTCTACCCCTGTTGCAGGCTCCTGGAAACCTACTCCCTCACAGAATCACCAACTTTTACATCGACAACATTTTGAGACCAGACTTCGGTCGCAGGAAAGAAGGAACCAGGCGAGACGAAATTAATATAGTTGAAAGAGAGAACCGCTGTCCATCGGCTCCCGGATCAGGGCAGGTAGGAGCTCCAGTGTCAGGGGAAGGAACCTCGAGCCCTCACCCTGTTAGCGCGTCTAAAAAAACTGATATTACCGCGGACGCACCTCTGAAAACCCGTGCAGAGACTGGAGATCAATGTTTAAGCTCAGATTCGGATTGCTCGCAAAGTAACGCTGTGCAGAATAACCAACCAATGCTTTGGCCGGCTTGGGTATATTGCACAAGATATTCAGACAGACCTTCATCAGGTAAGAATTTATCTTCTGTTCACAATTCTATTTATGTGCTCAAATACAGCCTGTTATAAAAGTGCGCATGTGTTCTGCGAATAAAACACTTTGAGAAACACTAAACTAGGCTAGTAGGCTACAGAAATTTTGTCGATGAAAAGGGGGCAAGCAAACGAAGAGCAAACGCTCTTTATGCATGTAAAACGGCCCGCCAAGAGTCAGGGAGTTTTCTTTTGTGGAGTCTGTTCTCTTAAATTAAAAAGAATAACTACAAATATTTTTTTTTATTAATAATAATTTAAATCTAATTTTTACAAACATTTAAATATATAGAAAATAATGTTACTGTATGATAGGCTACATGTGTAGAATTATTATTAATAATAACATTTTTATTGTTGTTTTTATTATTTTTTTCACCATAATAATAATAATCAGTACTATGGTTATTATTACATATTTTACTTACAGACGTAGTATTATGTAATCAGTGGAAAACCCTAAAAACTACGTTAGTTTCATACGTGCAATGTAGCCCTTCGTTTATGTTTGATTTCTTAAGTTATTAAAGAAAAGGCAGAATTGCTGAAATTGTAACATTTTAGGAATGGTAATTATGGTACATTTTTGCGTTTATTTTCAAAAAAGGAACGGGTAGTTTTGCGCCATTGTTACTTCGATGTCTTTGTTGATATTTAATTAGCATATTTTTGACAATGGAGTTGGACGCACCACAGAAGCTAAATGCTAAATCAGATCTCTTCAAAACTAGCTTCTGAAATAAATATGCTATTCCTGCACTTACCGGCATACGACAGAAAAAAATTCGGACAATTTTATACAACATTAATCAGAATTTCGAACTAACTAATTTCGAATGAAGTTCAAATTGCGCACAAAACGGCCTTCCGAAAAAGTAGCAACGCAAGTTTTTGTCACATCGAAACTTCTGATTAATATGTTATAGGCTACTTTAATCTGGCGAATACGTCTTTAACCATTTCTAATATGCAGTTTGTAAACATAATTTGACGAACGTTTTTACACAATAAAACATAAGGGATGAATATTTAGAAAGGTCACACTAACTTAAAAGGTGTAGCCTATAACCCTCTTATGATGTGAGTAGCTTAGGTTTAATAGTTACTTGAATTGATTTTTTCGATTATACTGCGTGGAAATATTAATATTATATCATAACAGCAGTCTACAATCGAAATCATACTCAGCTTAAGCTAAATAAAAGGTGTAAAAATAGAGTGCGAGCAAGGGCTCATCTCATAGGCTGCCGATCAATCTATTGTCAGCATTCAGGCCACGCGGAACCTTTGGGTGCACTGGAGTACCTAAGAATTAACTAAAAATAGAATATGCAGTGGGTAAGCTACTAGCATTGAACGACAGGTGCTACTCTTAGAGCAAGTTTACAAAAAACGTTCTCTTATAAATGTAGTTCCTATGGTAACAGAAAGAGGGGAAAGCCTCTTTCACCCCTCCCTTTCTGGCAGTCACCCCCACCCCCACCCAAACCACCACTAGCACTACTACACCATGCTTCCATAGTCAAAACTAGAGCACCAAGTCTCTTTGAAACATTCGATCTGAAAGAGCCCATGATCCAATTAGAGTAACTTTAAAACACGTATTATTAAAACAGCATTATTTATAATTGTTGTATTATTATTTAAAATATTAAGAAACCATATTGAAAATACTGATACAACGTGAATATGTGCATTTACGGCAAGAGCAAAATGTAATCTCTTTCGTTACTTTCTGAAACGCAGGACCAAGATCCCGCAAACCAAAGAAGAAAAACCCAACCAAGGAAGACAAGCGTCCAAGAACAGCCTTCACAGCGGAGCAACTCCAGAGACTCAAGAACGAATTCCAGAATAACCGTTACCTGACGGAGCAGAGGAGACAAGCTTTGGCCCAGGAACTCGGCCTCAACGAGTCTCAAATCAAAATCTGGTTTCAGAACAAAAGAGCGAAGATTAAAAAAGCTTCGGGGAGCAAAAACTCACTTGCGTTGCACCTGATGGCACAGGGACTATACAATCACGCCACAACAACAAAGGACGACAAATCAGACAGTGATTAACGTGAAGGACAGGACATCTGAAATGCAATAATTCTAAACAAGGGCCAGTGTACAAAATACCAGCATTAAACGGAGGAAAACTATATGTATGAGATTTGATTCTGCAATATTATATGTATATATACTTTATGTGTACGGTGGTGTCAAACTTTTTCAATTAGTATCACTGCTGTACACCTACTGAAACTTCAGATATAGTGCGCGAGGAAAAGGACGCTTCTTTATTTAACAAAAAGGGGAGCGATTTGATTGACACTTGACGTTGAGCCACATGTGAACGTGTTTAATCCATGCTGAAGTCCAAAGATTTTCTCCTGCTGCATTCAGGCGACTGTGATTTAAAATAAATGGTAAAAATGTTTTATCTGATTTAGATGTTTGTTTGTTTCCATGCATAATTTTATTACTGGATGAATGTTTTACTTGTGTTACAGAGACATGGTATTTAAAAAAAAAAAGACAACGTTGCATATCATCATATCATGCTTACAATAATTCACTATATTGTATTTAAAAGATCTATGGTCTAAAATACTATCCGTCAAGTTATGCCACACATCCAATGTCCTCACATTTTCAGGAAATAGATCAGACATCTGAATGCATACGAGTCAGTAAACCTCAAAACTACACTTCTAATGCAAGTACTTGACTTAAGTTGTTGTCTGTTGGATTTAGCTGGGAATGTACAATAAAAGTTTTCTCATCTTCTTTTTCCAAATGGGTATCCCGCAAGTTTTTTTTTTCCCCCGGCATTTGCGTTTTCATCCTTTTTACACTTTTGTATGAAGTTACAATTGTTACTGAGCCGAAAAAACAACTCTGCTTTAAGGTTATTATTTGAATATTACCATTTAAAATCTTGTCAGCAGAGGATATATTAAAGCAGTCTGCAATTGTCCTGTTTTCTACCCTTCAAAACAAAACAAAACCTCAAATTTACATATTGTGAAAACAAAATAGCAATCACCAACAATGCCTCTAAAAAATTGGCAAATCGTTTTGTTAATTAAACTAAAAAAAAACCCTGATTTAGAAAAAAAGTTAAACGATCTACCCACAAATATTTTAATACAAGTAGAAATACGAAAAGTAAAGAACATATGCGTGAAAAGTAAATAGACCATTTTATGTATTTATTTATTTCATATCAGTAGGTTTTAGTGTGACATTAAACAGGGGTAGATAATAGAACTAAGTTTCAAAAGAGAACTGGAATGTAATAAGGTTTATTGTACCACTTTGCAGAGCTAATAACAAATAATATTTTCAAATGGAGAAGGCGGCAATGGAAAGCAGTGCATTGCATTAATTGGCAAAAGGCAAAATAACTTTAAATTGCAATGTGTGCTTTTCAATGAATCTAATTCAGCCTTTAATAGTAGGCGGGGCATACAAAGCACGAGATTTTTTTTTTGAAATCTAAAAAATATTAATAAAATTAACTTTAGCACAACCTTACTGTGTACATGGTGCAACATTTTAGAAAAATAAAACTCTTAGCAATATTCCACATCTTGTACAGCCAAACATACAAAAACTCGTATTACGGTAACAAAGTTTGTGTACTTACTAGACAGTACCATTGACATATACTACATGAACCGCAGCAACAACCAGGTTACAAAACTGATCGGTGAACCTCAATCTATAATGATCAAAAGTCATTTTTCTTTTATTATGGGTAATGATACCCATCTGGTTCCGTCCCAAGTTTTATTTGGCGTCTAATTAGATTTGGTTGCAAAATAAACTAAACAATAAAGCCAAATTTAGTCCAACTGTCAACACTTGGGGGAGTCCAAAGGCTGCTAACAGATGTAATTTCACTCCTAAAATTCCGAGTATTAATATATATATATATATATATATATTTATTTATTTATAAAAACTTCACTATTCAAAAAAAAAAAAAAAAAAAAAAAAAACATTGAAAAAGCCCTAACATTTTTAAAAAACGGTGATNTCAAAAAAAAAAAAAAAAAAAAAAAAAAACTGAAACATTGAAAAAGCCCTAACATTTTTAAAAAACGGTGATACCTTTTGTTTCAGTTAAGTCTAACTTACATACAAGTTATAACCAGAAAAATACGATGCATCACCACTTAAATGATAAAGTTCCCTAAAGCGTCTAGAAAGTAAACCTATGCATACTTTTGCGCAAATAATCAAAAATAACAAATGAGATGCTGTCAGTATTGAACTTTGTAAATATTGCTCTAGACGGTGTTTAGTTGGCATGGGTGCATTCGTAGCCCTTACCAGAAACTTTACACATACTTCAGTGTTACCTGACGCCACGAAAACATTTCTAGAAAAGTCGTATTACTGAAAAGGTCCAACACAAAAGGCGAGCTATCTCTGAGAACCATTCCCAGCATTGACCTGTTCCTCAATGCCAGAGAATCTCATCTGCATTTCTATTCTTGCCAAGCTTGTATGTGGAAGTAACGCCCAACGGTCACTGACTTGATGAGCTTCACTGGGAAGAAAAAGGCAGTTGCCGCTCAGACGCGCAGCGAGGCTCCTGAATGAAGTCTGTGGCCGGGAGACCCCGTTGAAGGTCAAAGCCTCTTGTCACAGCTGCAGGTGGCTCGTTTCACTTCACCCACATTTCATCACCTCCGAATTCAGCACGGATCTTAAAGGCATCTCATTAATTGGTTTCACTTCAAACATGAACAGAACAGCTCTAGAATCGGAGTTGAGATGAAATGCTCGAAGGAACTCGCATCCATCTTGGATGCAGAAATTCCCCAAAAACTCTCACTCTTGCCTAAACTATTTTGTCCAAAAAGTCATACCGCCAACTTCTGGCTGGTTGTCTGGACAGACAAAATATGAAGCTTCAAAAGCCTGGCTTAAAAAGTTTGATGTCCATCCCAGTTCCCCATAACTCAGACTACCGTTACCTCAGAGATGTGAATTTTTCAATTTTTTTAATCATTGATGAACTGATTCACACACACACACACACACAGATACCTTCCTCTCACTAAACAGATCATCCAAAGTCTGAATGGCTGAGGTTCCTGAGGCCAGTCACTCTAGAAAAGAAAATGCATATCAGAACGGTGTTGATCTCCCTTGTCTGCGTATCAGAGAAAGGCCTATCTTGTCCTCTTTCCAACTGAGTCATTTATCTATAGTTTTTGAATGCTTCCTAGTCAAACTTGAATATGCAATGAAGAGCTGGGGCTTTGTGGCGGAAATATAATTAAGGCAGTGAAAGATGTAGAGGGTGAAGAATGGGGATGACATCAGGCCAATTTCACACTTGGCACTCGGATGGCCAAGCCAAAGCCAGGCTCTTGCCACGCAACACAGATCAAAGCAGACTGCCAGTTCAGAAAAAGCAAAAAAGGATTTAAGTATGCTAATCTCCAGGACAAATATATTTTAATCTTGTTAGAATACAAGTTAACGCCACAGCTCAGCGGTTGAACTTTATAGCGAATTTAAGGGAGAGATCAAATTTCACTTACATTTTTTCAATGTGTATAACTTCAGGTCCATTCTGACTGACTTAGGTAATTGCACAAAATGGTTAATCATCCAACACTTGGATGTGATCAAGAAAAAAAGCATTGCGTTTACTCAGGATATCTCCACTCCAGCTCTAGTAGCTAGCATGAACGCATTTTGTATGCATGGGAAATTGATGTTTAGTTGTCCAGTTCCCTTTGTTTTGAGTCACAGCCCAGTGCACCTTGGTAACACTTGATCTGTCATACTTAAGCTCAAAGCACATACACAGAGCTGGGTAAACACAATAGAAATAAGCTACTTTGTAAGGTCACAACCAACATTTTAAACAGCAAGCGCTTTCCTGCGAAGGTTAGTTACATGCACGCCAAATTTCAAGTGATTCGAGAACTGAAAATTTTGCAAGATCTCAGAATTTAACCATTACATAACTTTGATGGTGTTCTTCAGGCATTTCATTAGCTGATCTAGCTCTTTTGGGATCAAAAACCTTGCAAGGACAGCCATTTAATCTCAAGGTTAATAGTCTACACTCATTAAGAATGAAGAATGTTATGTTTGTTCTAGTAAATAAGTTTTCAAATGACTTTTCCTAGGATTATGCATTACAAGCAAAAACACGAAAAAACCCACAGATAATTACTTCATAAATTGCAGAAAATTGAATATTACTTTACTTATTTACATCAACTGATCATCTAGAAAACGCCCAGGCATTGCATTTCCCAAAACAAACATGCGTCATGTAGCTTCCTTTACGTAACCTTGTGATATCCAACATTTTCCCCACTGCGCACACAGAGCAGACTTGTTAAACAATGCGACAATATCAGAGAAAGCAGTGAGTATTGTCATTTTCCCCCTCAGTGATTTGGCTGACACCCATATCCAGACCAACTCACAGAGCTGAGCAATCATGGCGTCTCTTGCTCCTTTACTCTCCCAAAACAGGACCTGCCCCTGTGTTGCCGCCACAGCGGCGCATGCGTAGTTCTGCATGGAGGGAGCTGTGAGGGAAGGGTGCGAAAGGCATGCCATCATGCTTACCCAGCGGCCATGTTCAAAAGCCCGACTTGGACAGACGTGGGACATCAGAACGAAACAAGCAGACTGTGCTGTGAAACGATTTGGGACAATAAAGTCTGTCTTTTTGCCTGTCTTATGTGCCTGTTAACAGTTCCTCACAGATAATTCTGAATTAGGAAAAAAAAAAAGTGTGATGTATGAAAACAAATGACTCATTTATACTTGAAATATTTTATTTTCTTTTATCAAGGGTAAACGTTTCATAAATCACACTGGTAATACCATAGTTAATGCCATGACAAGGTTAAAAATAACTATGGAATTAAACATGTAAATTACAAGTCATCAGAATAAAATCAGTATCAATATGCAGTTTCAGTAGTTTTTATATAAAGATAACACAGGAAGAGTATGTCCACTAATCAACAGTGGAAGCAGTTGTAATACGCTTTACTAACGTCAAATAATTTCAATTATCATACTTTTAAATTACTACAAAATTCAAAACAACATACTCTAGGAAAATATATTTGAGGTCTTCATTTTTGGTCCAGGTTTTTGAGTGTTCTTCAGCAGACGCTAATCTGAAGTTAAAGTTCACTGTGCTGGAAAACAGAGCTCTTACAGTGACCTGGATATGTGAAGAAAACAAAGCATAGAATTACAAATCGTTTGAAACAAAATTAATGCAAAAAAGGCTAAGCTTTTAAGGTTTTTGCTACATTTCTTAACACAAAGTTCAGAAAAAAAACTGACATTGAAAGTTTGAATTTTGTCGTCAAAGACTTAAAATCCTATTTTAAAGTTATTTCTTATTCTTATACAACTACTTGCATAACTATAAACACGTCCCTCTGAGATTTAAATATGTTGGGCACAAGATTAAAAAATAAAAATTAGTATTTAAAAAACGTCTAACTAATATGCGTTGAATTGAAATTTACAAAGTACATTAAAAGAAGACATATGGGAATATTCATTTAATATTAATATTATTTCTGCACACTTTCCCATTATTTGGCTAGCAATAATGGTAATGATACTTACATATTTTAATAAATGTCTTAATTTACTATAATTCCAGCAAAATGTCTTTAATACAATTTTGCTGAAATTTTGTTTAAATTAAACTGCAATGCAGATTTTACAGGTCAGCAAATTAGTGAAAGCTGTCTTGAGGCATAATGTGAAAAGGAAAATCTACATTTAGACCATACATTTCATAGGGTTAGAAACTGAATTTTAAAAAGCAGAAAAAAACAATTGTTGAGTAACCACTTTAAAAAAAAAAAAATCATGTTTGATGTCAATCAGATTGGAAAAAAATCATGATATATTTAAAAACTGTACTGATATTTTTATGCAAAAAATTAATTAAAAAAAGGAACATTTTATGCAAAATGCAAATCAGGTTCAGGGTTTCCGTGTAAACATGCTTAACACTAATGAATAAAAAAAATGTATGTCACATCATACGTAAATACCTGAGACTTCACTGCACAGCGTCTTAGCCACATGGTCTGCCTCACTGGCGAAGAGAGAGATGATATCATCTTCCAGCTCCTCCACAATGCTTTCACACTGCAATAGACATTTTGCAAATATAGTCAGCATTCTATGAGTGTGTTGACAGTAAATAAGCAAGAAGCAGTGGTCAATCACATCAGTGAAAATACAGTAACGGGCAGCCATCTTTATACAGTTGGCAAGTCTGCCATCTTGGATCTTGGACGGTTCATGAGGCAACTTAAAGGCAAAATGCATTTAGTCATTTTACTGTGGTCTAAAAATACAGTCATCTTGCACAGAAAAAAAAAAAAACAAATAAAAAAAAAAACAGAAAATCTTACAGTATATGCTCTACAGATTGATCTTTGTATTTAACATAAAAAAAACAGCAATCATGCAACAAAATTAAATTGAATAATAATAATAATAAAAAATAAAAATAAAAAAAATAACAAAATAAAACTTTAAAAATTTATTACTGTAGGGCCACATTACTTTGTTTAGGAAAAACACGTCAATATTGATGATTCATGAAATATCTCGGATTATGTAAATGTTTTAAAAGGCCTTCAGAAATAAAACTTACATTTTTCACAATTTTTTTTTTTAAAACTTATGATTTGTACTATATTATACTACAAAACTTTTAATATTATTTAAACAATCAATATCAAACTAATTTGTACAAAAAAAAAAAAAGTTGAAAAAAAAGTGGGAAACTCACATTTTAGCGTTACATAAAAAAATACTAATATACTCAATGACAAATATATACAATCTATACTCACAGCAAACTTCAAGGCACTGGAACTCTCTGGTCCATCAAACTTAAAATTTTTGAAATCCGGAAAATTCCCGCCATCATTTGCTCTCGGTGCAAATCTCTTGTAGCTCTTTTCTTTGGTGTCCGGGTCCTCATAGAGAGCATAATCGCTCATGCTATTGCAAACTTCGTCCAGCAGTTCAGTTAAGTAAGTTTCGGACCTAGCCAGAGGGACCTATCAGAAAAAAAAGTCAGAATAAAATTATAGAAAAATTAGTTGACTAAGTTACCAAAAATCAAACCTCTCCTTCTTAAAAAAAAAAAAAAAAAAAAAAAAACTAGGAGGGCACTAAGGTCACTTAGATGACCTTTTCCTTCCGTTCCCATCTAAACACATCCCCTGTGCCACGACGCTGACTTTTAACCTGCATCTCCAAAGTTGCAAAAGTAGATCCCCTTGCCTTGGCAACAGAACAAAAACACACTGTGGTGTCTAGACAGGTCAAGGTGCACCCTGCTCCCGCCCCTTTGGCCTCCCCCGGAAGGAGAAAGGGGAAAGGGTGACGGGGGGCGGAGAGAGTGAAAAGGCTGGAGA
>JAHKKF010524429.1:5962-25026 GCA_019740295.1 Labeo calbasu | reverse complement strand
AGTCACTATTCTCTGCATTATTAGTGTTATTTTTAACTTACTGTTTGAATGCTTTCACTTACTGGATCCTTGGACTTAACAGGAGTTTACCGGTTTAAAATTATGTGATCTCAAAAACCTGCTTCTTTTCATTTTTAAGGTATTGTTTTCATTATAATGTATTGATTCGAGAGCCCGCTGTGCTATTTGTTGATCGAAGTTATGGCTGGTGGATGATATACAGGCGAAAACAAAAAATCCTATAGATGGAGAGACCTTAGCCATCTCTAGGGACTTGGGGGTGGACTTTTTTGACTTGGTCCAGTAAGCAAGCACCTAGCTATCTTAGAACAGCATAGCAACATGTTTAAAACCACCCACAACACCCTGGCATCAAGTCTCTCAAAATGTAAAAATCTAGTAATACCACAGTGCCTTCTTTTCTTTCAGTGATCATTTCCATGTGCAAATACCCTCTAACAAGTACCCATCCACATACCTTACATTTGAAACACACTGGACATATTAATTTCAGACTTATCGACTATTTTGAATTATCAGTCATACTCTATAAATACTTCACTTTTGTTTTTAACGCTGCAGCTGGTAGGCTGTATAATTTCACTCTCGTTCTGAGCTGCGAAGCTGCTTTCAAAGGTTACAGTACATCTTCTTTTTCTTTATCAGCATTTATGGTAAAAAAAAATGATGAATTGCAGATGATTAGGATGTTGATGTCCTAATCAGTATTTGTCAGCAGTAACATCTTAACATCCTAAAAAAGAAGATGCAACTTGAGAAGCAAAACTGTGCAAGACATTACGACTTATTAAGACTATATATGTGTGTGTGTGTGTGTTTTTTGTATTTTAAGTTTTGTTTAAAATTTTTCTCTAAACAAAACAAAAATATATAAAACAAACTTAATTGAAGAAATATTATCTGAAAACAGGGTTTACTACAATTTGTTTTCTTGTTTTAAGAATATTTGAGTAAGAAAATGTCTTTTTGTTTTTCATCAGCATAGTGCTGGTGGCTGCATTGCATTTTATTTGCATGCATTTGTGTTTTTTTTTTTAGTATGACCCTCGGTTTGGGGAGGCTTTCTGGAACAGCAGCAAGTTTGGGATGGTGAATTATCTACTCAGGATGATGAGTAGTTGGGCTATCGTCTGCAGCGTGTGGTACCTGCCTCCGATGAGCCGTCAGGTAAGGTGCACGCATACATCCTCTGTGAATGCAGTAAAATCTGTGGTATGAATGAGTTGCACTGCCCATCCCATTTTTGCATGGGTGCATTTAATACACAAATTAAGCACAAATGAGCCTGTGTGGGTTTGGAGTTTTGTCCACCCACCACAGATTGGAAATGGACATCTGTGTTTGCATGTGGGCATGCAAATAAACAAATACACCATTGTTTTTAACGCATGTAAAGGCTCCCGCCCCCAAAAAAAACCCTGAAATGGTCACCATAGGTAAATCATTGTGCTAATGTCATCCACCCCACCTTGAATGCTACAAAAGTTCTCTGGAAAATTATTGGAATATTGTTGGAAGTAGGTCCAAAAATTCATACCCGAACACAGAGAGGGCAAATTTGTTGCACGGAACCGATTACGCATTTAGCGTAATTTGAAAGTGGGACCCGAACCCGTGCAGACCTGAGAGAATGCTTTAAATTTACTACCCGGATCCGGCGTGGGCCCGACCGTTATTCGTAAACTGGACCCGAAACCAGCTGGGAAGACACAGACCCGACTGCACCCGGTCGGCACATATTGCACAGCAAACTGCTATTAACAGGTCAATAAACAAGTTGCAAAAAAAACTTTTTTGGCTTACCTACAGTTAGTAGCCCTGACTGTAATCAATCCTCCTCGACACTAACATTTCTGTCCATGTTAGGCTGTTCCTCTCTCTTGCCGAGTGAAAGAACCTTCTTAATTTATTCGTTATTCCAGCTCAGAGCAATTTTTATTTATTTATTTTTTTCAAAAAACACACAGAACAAGAAGTGCGTTACACTTTACTGCGTGCGCAGTGGTGTCTGGAGAAGTGGGTATACTCTTAATTTATTTAAGGTATTGTTTTCGTTATAATGAACTGATTCAAATTAGTAATCAACAATTAATTATCATGTTACCCACTCTGCGCACCTCCCCTGACATGCTCTCGCGCATACAGGTGGCATTTCTGTCACGAAGCAGGATGAAGCGGCAGCGGGTGCAATCATATTTCGAAGGAAGCCGGCGCCACGGTCTTGCTTTTATGGAGTATTTGCATTTACGTGTGGTTGGATTAGACATCATGTGGTGGACTGTCATGATTTTGGTAATGCAAGACACTACTGAATGATGCGCATCAGAGTGGATTAAGAAGTGGGTACGCCGTATATCTGCGTATACCCTGCACTGCACCATCGTGCATGTTCAATAACAGGTGCGTCTCTTCTTCAGTGAAAGAAAACAATACAAAACATATGCTTAAAGCTCCACCTAGTTAATCTTACGAAGCTTAAATGAGGAATTCGCATGAGACAGCTTGATACCGTCTGCTTGCAGTACTAACATTAACTTTGCATCACGCATGTTTTTTTTTTCCCATCTTATTGCACACAAATGTTAAACAGACCCGGGACCCGAGGTAATAGATTGGGCCCCGACCTGGACCTGGCTGACCATTTAAAATATAGACCCGAACCCATACGGGTCCCGGGTCCTCGGGTCTCGGGTTCTGCTTGAAGACCTCCAGTTGGAAGTACTTCCTTTTATGTATTTATAGTTTGTTTTGCTTTTCAGAAAAATAATAGCTGTTTCTTCAGTTAAAAATGAACATGATGTTAACTGAAAATAATTGTAACAAGTATAAAAATACATTTTAGACACTTAATGCATTTTACAAGGATTTGTCAAGGTTGTTTTTGTCTCCTTACAGGAAGGTGAAGATGCAGTGCAGTTTGCTAACAGAGTAAAGGCAGCCATTGCCAGACAGGGTGGTCTGGTGGACCTTCTGTGGTAAGTCAGTTGACATGTCTGTCTTAAAAAAAAAAAGTTAATAAACATAATTTAACAAAATAAGATGAATCTTAAAGGGTAAACTAGGGTAGGTGATTGTATTTTGTATGAATATTGTATGAAATGTCCCATTGGTTACATTATTACAGTTTCCAATTAAAAATAGCAATTTTACAGTCTCTTACTGTAATTAGGGGTTCAGACGTGTAGTGCTTAAACCCAGTTGTAATTGTTAGAATGGCCAAGGATCAGCAATCTCCACATAAAACTGATCGGGCAGACCAAACCATAAGTTGTAGAGACTTGAAATTTGGAGGGATGGTAGTACTTGTGCTGCCAACAACGTCACCAAAGCTCGCCTCAATCAGCCTGACGGGGGCACTACAGCGATCAAAAGTACAAAATCGCTCTTAACTTGTAAACTGTTAGTCACAGGCTCAAGTGTCTTGTGTGTTGTTGGTGAAATTTTTGGGTATTTTGGACTTTTTGAAAAACCTACTTTTGCGAACTAGTCCTAGGTTTCTCGCCCGATCGGAACCAAACCAGTGCAGGATGATTCTCTGGACAGTAAATATCAATAATTATCCCAAAAAAGTTACATTTTCGACTCACCGTCGCAAAGGGATGCCAAAATGTTCAAAAGTGGCAGGGCCGCTTTTATTACAACGGCTATAACCTTTGAACAGAATGAGATATCAAGATATATGAGAGCTCAATCTGAGGTTACATGAAAATAAATTGTGGCGCATGGCCACTTGGTAGTGCTATAAGGGGGAAAAACATAAAAATGGCTTTAACTATGCAACCATTTGTCCTAACATGAAAATTAGTATGCACAGTCTTGGTCCAAAGTGCCACACATGTCTATGAGGACATTTGCGTATCTCAAAAAACATGGTTGACATTGGCCCATGAAGATTGAGTACCTATTAAATAAGGTCAGCGGAGGTCAATCAGAATTAAATTTGGCGGGCCTGTTTGACTCATGGCCCAAAAGGTCTGTGAGAAATTTGAGAGAAATCAGCCACTGGGGAGCGATAACGCATTTTTCAAGGGCGTAAATAATTGTACATCACGTGTTTTTTTTTTTTCCTACACATCCACACAATATTCATATCATATTATAGACCTCCTCATTCTGAACAACATTGCCTCTAGAACCACTGCTGTCAAATTTGTCAAACGGTTGAGAAGATGTAAAAAAAAAAACTATTTTTGTGAACTAGTCATAGGTTTTTCATGGGAAAAAAAAACACTGAAGTACAATTCTCTGGACTTTCTAGATCAATAATTATGAAAAAAATGAACCCTTTGGGAAGCTATAATGGGGTTGTTTAGAAAAGGGGCCTGTCCAAATATACCCAAAAGCCTATAAAGCCTAAATGAAAACTCAAAACTTTACAAAACTGTGTGAGCACTTGCGACAGGTGACTCTAAACAAGCATGCAAAGTTTTACAGAGATAAACAGCTGGCACTATAACAGTCATTATAAACATTAATGAAAAAAAACTTCTTTACGGTAAATTACCTGAATTTCTTTGTATAATCATTGATTTAGGTGGTTACAGACTTCTTAAATAATCTGTAATGTCTTTTTAAATATGTGCTAAAATGCCTTAAAGCACTTTAACCCGGTAATCGCTGTTTTTTTACAGTTTAAACACATCTGTTGAGGCCCAAAAAAAAATAATAAATACATAAAAACACTAATATGAGATGTTACATAACTGACTGTTTGTTTAAACATACATTGTCTGGTCTTGAGCTTGGTTTGAGCTGATCTGCCAGCCTGGACAGCTGACAAAGCCCAAACCCTTCTAGGTAACTGGTAACTAGACTAGGTAATTATTATTATTATTATTATTTTTGGTAAATGACAATTTAGTTTAAACAAATGTGGTTTTTTTGTTTTGTCTTTTTTTAGGGACGGTGGGTTGAAACGAGGGAAAGTGAAAGAGACTTTCAAAGAGGAGCAACAAAAACTCTACAGCAAGATTTTGGTTGGAACGCAAGAGGACCGCAGTCGTTCTTGAGGAGAGGAAGATGATTCAGGTGAGAACCTGGAGGCCAAGAAACGGTTCAGAGACCTGGACAACGACGTTATGGTTTTGTTTTACATCAGATAACAAAGAACAGTCCTTGTTTAATTGTTCATGTTTATGAGAAGGACCAAAGCGTGTCCAGTGTTAGGTCAGATCGTGATCAAAACACCATGAGATGTGTTTTGATGCATAATGTTTCTTTGACTGAAGTCAATGTAGCGTGATTCAGTCTGCAGTGGCCGAGTCACTCATGAGGAGTCGTAAGGACGCAATACAGCAGTTTAATGGTTTCTCTCTCCTTTTATATTCATTACTTGGTTATTTTTTGTTTTCTTTCATTATCATTTACTCTTAACGTGTCATTAGGACGCAGCAAACTATTAAATTTGATGGCCATGTATGGTCGAAGGAAACGCCTCATCAGGCTGCACATAGGCGTCCGAGAGCATTTCCATTTCTTTGCTATACTTCTGCTGCGTGAGTCACTTCAATCCTAGATTTTAACAGGAGAAAACAGCAGAAATTTGCATTGTTTTGAAGACCTCAAGGTTATCCTTACCTTTGCAGATAATCTGCACTGACCTTTCAAAATACCTCTGTATAAACAATCAAACCTGTGTGAAGGGTTTGAGTAGAGTTTGTTTTATTTTTTTTCTCATCCTCGTGCAAAAGATCCACAACTCTTGCCATTTCCATTCATATCTGGAAGTCAAATCATAAGAGTCTTAATGACATTGGCCAAGTGACGGCCAATTGAAAACTCTATGAGCTGTTGTTCAGGTACTGCACACATTCAAATTAAAACCATTGTTTGTGATGTTTAAACAACACTATGCAGCATGTACTGTACATATGCAACCAGTGGTTCCTACAGGATTGTTTTCAGATAAAACTTGTTAACAATTATACATTTTTTCAACACATCAGTAACATTTTTTTTAATTAAATCTATTTTTAAAATTCTGTTGCAAATTACGTCTTCAAAACACAGTTATCAGTTCTGGGCTCATTTTGAGTGAGTAATCAGATTCGATTGCATAAGCTGTCTGATTATTTGTGTGTGCGATTTTTGTCTGTTCAGACCAATGCATAAAAAACTGCAGACAAGATGAATGAACATGAAAATTTACAGGCTAGTGCTGTCAAATTGATTAATCGCATCCAAAATAAACGTTTGTGTTTACATAATATATGTGCTGTGTATATGTAAAATACACAAATGTATATGTATATATTTAAGAAATATTAACAGGTATATATGTGTTCATATTTATATGTTATCCTGGACCACAAAACCAGTTTTAATTAGGATATTTGTAGCAGTAGCCAAAAATACATTATATTTTATTATTGTTTTTTTTTTTAATTATTAATTCTTTTTTTCCTCCATGAAGATATTTTGTAAATTTCCTACTGTAAATATATCAAATATTTAGATTTTTTTTGGCACCCTCAGATTCCAGATTTTCAAATAGTTGTGTCTCAACCAAATATTGTACTATCATAACAAACCATACATCAATGGAAAGCTTATTCAATTAAGTTTATTCAATTAAAAAAAAATCTACCCTTATGACTGGTTTTGTGGTCCAGGGTCACATATATGATTTTTATTATATTATAAATATAAATATTAGTGCTGTCAATGATTAATCGTAATTAATCCCATCCAAAATAAAAGTTTGCATTTGCATAATATATGTGTGTGTATATTTTTTTACATATATATAAATGTACACACATGTATGTATATTTTTAGGCAAAATATGTTATGTTTATAAATATATATATATATATAATATCAATTATATGAATATAAATATATACATGTAAATATTTTCAAACTATATATTGTATGTGTGTGTGTATTTATATATACATAATAATATACACAGTATACACATACATTATGTAAACAATAACTTTCATTTTGGATGCGATTAATCGCGATTAATCGTTAGACAGCACTAAAAATATATATTACATTTATTTCTTAAATATATACATGTGTGTATGTGTGTGTATATTTATATATACATATGAATATACACAGCACACACACATATATTAAAAAAATTCAAACTTTTATTTTGGATGTGATTAATCGCGATTAATCGTTAGACAGCACTAAAAATATATATTACATTTATTTCTTAAATATATACGTGTGTGTGTGTATTTCTATATACATATGAATATGCACAGCACACGCACATATATTATGTAAACGCAAACTTTTATTTTGGATGCGATTTAATTGCGATTAATCGTTAGACAGCACTAAAAATATATGAAGAGTTCAGATGCAAAACCAGCTAAAAGCCATCTCAGTCAAAAATGAGATAATGATACTGAGTGAATGCTCCTGACACATATTATACGTCCATCAAATACTTTCACTTCAAACTCGCTAAATTCCAGCCTCAGCCCAATCAGAAGTGCCAGTACTTACATAGAAACCTATACAAAGTAGCCAGAAAGAAATGCTCAGTTTAAAGAAATACATCAGATGGATTCAGCTGGTTTTGCATCTGAACTCTTCATTTATTACATATATTTTTTAAATATATACATGTGTGTGTGTGTGTGTGTGTGTGTATTTATATATACATATGAATATGCACAGCACACGCACATATATTATGTAAACAAACTTTTATTTTGGATGCGATTAATCGCGATTAATTGTTAGACAGCACTAAAAATATATATTACATTTATTTCTTAAATATATACATATACGTGTGTATATTTATATATACATGTGAATATACACAGCACATGCACACGCACATATATTATGTAAAAGCAAACTTTTATTTTGGATGTGATTAATCGATTTGACAGCACTAGTCACAGAACATTAGTCTTAAACAGGCCTTTACTGAACTTAACAATATCACGTTGTTGCAAATTAAGCTTTAGTGCAACGACGTCCAGAATACCCGTGCGGGAAACACTGTATGCAACTAACTAGCTCTAAAACTAAAACACTAAAGGGCTCATAATAAAGCAGAATGAAAAGGTAGTATTTTCACAACGTGCTCTGTAAATAGAAAGGCTGCGTCTGAAATCGCATACTCTCTTACTTTTGAATAATTACTTCACGACTGCTACAAAAGTCTGGATGTACTATACGTCATGTTGCAATTGTCTTGTGTCTTATAGTAGCGGCGTCATTCACTTTTCACCCACTTTTTAATGAATACTGTGAATTCGTACATACTACTCATACTGTTTTTTTTTTGCCTACTATATGGGAAGAGTACTATATGGGAAGTTTGCGATTGCAGATGCAGCCTGTGTGTATCAGCGGTCTTTCATTTCAGGACTATGTTTGGTTACAACCACTGACGAAACAAGATTTTGTTTTTTTAGCTTTTTGTAACGTGATTCTCAAATGACACTCCAACTGTGAAGCTTTTAATGTCAACCCTTATATGGGTGTGTGCAGCCATCTTGCACCAACTTAGATGGTTATTTTTAGTTTTTCAACCATCATCATTCACTAGTCTTGTGTAAGAGCAGCATTTCTCACAGAGGCTGGTTATCAGCTCTCAAAGAGGCGTGTACTGTACGATGGAGTTCCCCCAACGGTTTTTGACTCAAGAAAGTGTGATCATGCATTAAGATTACGCTTCATCTGCGTGCTCAAACATTTAAACTGAATTGGCCACAAGTGGTGTGGTACTTCACTAATTACAGCTTTAAAGACAAGTCAGTCTGTAATAAACAGATTGAATATAATTAAAATGTACAGCTCAGCTGTGATCTGAAATAGCACGGATACATACCAGCATGTGAATCAGTTCAGCTGCTGGGCTCAATATGTGGGAATGACTCTGTAGAGTTACTGAGTGCATTTAAATGGCCCTGTGGAAACATAGAGAGGTCGGATAAACGTGATCGATCACAGTGTATCATATACAGCTAAAACCTTCATTTAAGGTGTGATGTAGTTCTCAGCTTTATGAAAAGTTCAACTGGGGATCCTATAACAGCTCAGTTGGAGGGAGTCGCTTTTAAGTAGGACTTTTTTTCAGTGTTTTTGCAGATCCTCATTAGTTCAACATCTTCCTGCGATCCAGCAGTTCATCTTAAAACTGCCTTATGCTTTTCAGAGATACAAAACTTTCGACTTCCTCTTATTGTTTTTAAAAAGGTCTGACATCACAAAAACATGTACTTCAGCAATTTAAATTCTTTTAGGTCAAAAATCTTTATTACAGTGGTACAGTGGTATTGTTTTATGTTGTAACTTCCACTATTAAGTACACTGTCCTTTAAAAGTTTGGGATCAGTAAGATATTTTTTTTAGTTTTTTAATGGAGTGTTGATCAAGGCTGTATTTATTTGATCAAAAATACAGAAAAAAAACTGTAATATTGTAAAATATTATTGCAATTTCTAATATTTGTTTCCTATTTTAATATACTTTAAAATATAATTTATTTCTTTGATGCAGCACTGAATTTTCATCATCATTACTCCAGTCTTTAGAGTCACACGATCCTTTAGAAATCATTCTAATATGCTGATTTATTATCAGTGTTTGAAACAGTTGTGCTGCTTAATATTTTTTTGAAACCTGTGATACTTTTTTCTTTGATTCTTTGATGAATAATAAGTTCTAAAGAACATCATTTGTTCAAAATAGAAATCTTTTCGAACAGTGTAAGTCTTTACTATTAGTTTTTATCCATTTAACACATCCTTGCTGAATAAAAGTATTCATTTCTTTTAAAAAAAGAAAAAAAATTACTGACCCCAAACTTTGGAATAGTAGTGTACATTGTAACACAGAATTTCTATTTTGAATAAACACTGTTCTTTTTGACTTTTTATTAATCAAAGTATCCTGAAAAAAGTATCACAGGTTCCAAAAATATTAAGCAGCACAACTGTTTCCAACATTGATAATAAATCAGCATATTAGAGTGATTTCTGAAGGATCATGTGACACTGAAGACTGGAGTAATGATGCTGACAATTTAGCTTTGATTATAGGAATAAGTTAGATTTTAATGTATATTAAAATAGAAAACTTTTATTTTAAATTGTAATAATATTTCACAAATTTTTAATCAAATAGATACAGCCTTGATGAGTATAAGAAACATTAAAAATCTTACTGATCACAACCTTTTGAACAGCAGTGTATGCTCGTTATAGCTAAATTTATTTAATCAAAAATACAGTAAAAAGTAATATTATTACAATTTAAAAATACCAGTTTTTTATTTAAAAATATATTTCAAAATCTAATTTATTCCTGTGATGCAAAGCTGAATTTTCAACATCATTACTCCAGTCTTCAGTGTCACACGATCCTTCAGAAGTCATTCTAGTATGCTGATATATTAAAAAAAAAACAGCATTTATTTAAAATGGAAATATTTTGTAACATCTTAAATGTCTTCTATTAGTTCAGATCCATTTTATATATCCTTGCATTACATGTAAATTGTGTATGTGTATATAATTTATTTGTAAGTTGTCCAAAATAGAATTTTTCTTCTCACAAATTTGTAAAAAAAACAAACAAAAAAACAAAAAAAAAAGTCATATGAAATATGACAAAATTTGGCAAAGTTTCTTTGAATTGCAAGTTGCATAACATCTGTTAATATAGACTTGCTTCCTGCCTTCATTTGTTTAACTGTGTCCTGATGTCCTCAACAAAAGACATGCAATAAATTATGATTCCCGCCCATGTTTTTCATTTCAAGTGAAAAAGAAAAAACATTACAAAATCCTAAATGAACGAAAAACTCCTTTTGCTGACTCTGAGGATACGTTACATGTCTATGCTATGGTTTCTTTCCTGCACTAAAAATAAAGTATTGGAATCAGTGGTTCCATGTAGAGCCTTTAACCTTTAAAGTCAACCTTTCCATTCCACAAAAGGTTCTTTATGGTGGAAAAAGGTTCTTTAGATCTTTCAGATGTTCTTTACGCATTAAAAACTAATGGTTCTTTTAAGAACTATTCTCTAAAAGGTTCTTTGGGGAACAATAGGATGTATGTGTGTGTGGGACGGGGGTTTATCTGTCACAACAGCGTCGCCGGTGATTTGACAGCTGCCATGCTCTGAAACAGCACCTTGCCAATACATCCATCTATATGTCACTGACTGATATATTAGTATGTGATACAGTATGTACAACTGTATAAATATGTCTTATATGTAAATAAAAGAACTTCAACACAACATCCACTCAGTCTCAAGTTTATGACGACTATGTTTGCTTTTTTCTCAAAGGATACACCATGCATTCACCATGTTGTCTTAAGTCCGTCACGGTACAGTAGCCGACTCATCAGGCACAGGAAAGATGTAGCCCACCCACAAAACGCTTGTCCCAGGCCTGCTAAAGATGGAGCAGTCTGAACAAAAACATGGAAAACTGGACATGGTTATTAGACATTGACGTATGACTTGAGAACTGGACAAGTTGTTCTGCCAGAATCCTTTCACTTAGCATGAATTATAAACACTCATTCATTCTGCCGCTGCTGGGCTGAAGTCAGACCTGAGAAACAGAGAATTTCCCTCATGGTGACATTTCTCTTGAAAAGTGCCAGCTCTTAGGTAACATCCTGTAGACCAAGAGGGGATACAATGACTTCAGCCTGCTAAAGAGCTGATGAATTGGCCACAAAACAAAAAACAGCACGCAGTACACTAGCAAACTGCATGGTCATTGTTTCCACGTGTCCGTTGGATTCAATTTAGATATTTAAGGATCTTTATAATAGCCATGATCAGTCATTGTGTTTGGATCTGGTGAATATCACTCTGGCGTCAGTTCCAGATCTCCAGATCAGTTTTGGAGGAACATTCAGAATGACCCCAATTAAGTGTCTGGCAGAGCAGACTGGGCATGTGAACACGTGCCTCGGTTTCTGAGCAATTACCTTACCTTTACCAGCTCTAAATCTATCAGACTAACTAGATTATGAGCTGATGTGTTCATCTATCTAATTTGTGGTACTGCGACAGCACGGAAGCAGAACAGAAACAACTTTTTTTTTTTTTTTAATGCCGTGGTGCGATAAATATTAGATGATGTACTGTAAATATCATTAATACTGCTTTTGGCATTGTTATTAAACAATAATACGTATTGAGGCCCAGTGGTTCTTTTTTGTTTGTCGTATTTATTCATTGAAGAGGACGTGATAATGTGTAACATTAAGTCAATACAATTATAAAATATGAATATTATATATACAAAGTAGAACCGTGGTGCCTTTTTTAAATACCTTATGCCACGATACAATAAATATTACACAACTTACTGTAAATACTATGAATACTGCATATAACATTGTTGTTTGACAAAATGTAACCAGAAATTAATTTTTATCCTTTGTATTTTATATTACATTATTGTAATTTAAATTCGGGTGTACCTTTACGAATACATCCCAAAATATGTTAATAATAGTATGTTGTGTAACAAAATATTAATACATTATAAACAATTTGACTGAAAAGTTGAACTGAAGAATATTTGGTTTGTTATGTGTAAAAGTTTGTGTTTTTATGAAACCCAATAATAATGTTTTCCAGTGTGATTTGAGAACGATCCAAAGAGCATCTTGTGCTTGAATGGGAGGAAATCTAACCTTTCGAACAAAAGAGTTCACATGATCCATGTCACAGATTTACTCGTTGAATTATAGACTTGAAATCCCCAAACTCCAAAAACAGATTTTCAGTGTGGACTTGGGCTCAGTCTTTTGAACACACATTGACCTTTTGTAAATCAAAATTAACGTTACTGAGCAAACAGTGTTTGATAAATTACTGTAAAAAAAAGTAAGTAATTACTAGGTACTAATTACATCTTCAGCAGTGTAATTAGATTACTACACTATTATATAATATATAATTATATAATATATGATTTTTTCAAATAAATAATATAAAATTGCATATATTTTCTTGATTTTAAGACTTTAAAGGACAGGTCCACTTCCAGAACAACAATTCACAAATAATGTACTCACCCCCTTGTTATCCATGATGTTCATGTCTTTCTGTCTTCAGTCGTAAAAAATTATGTTTTTTTGCGGAAAGCATTTCAGGATTTTTCTTCATATAATGGACTTGATTGGTGCTCCAATTTTGAACTTTCAAAATGTAGTTTAAAAAAAGTTCGAAAAATACAAATTTGTGTACTTTTTAAGCACAAAAGCTCGTGTAGCACAAGCTGTGGGATGCGTGTTCACGATTCTACGAATTAGTGATGGGTTGTTCTTGAACGATTTGTTCATTTTGAACAAATCTTTACTGTGACTTGGGAAGAATGAGTCGTCTCGGGGAGTGATTCGTTCAGTCGCGCTTGCGCAACATCCTGTTAGGTTCTGTACTGGAATTAGTTCACCTGTTTCAAGTCTTCAGGTTTTTCGAGTCGTTCGTTCATCTTATGGGGGGAAACATATTTTGGGAAGCCCTGTTTACACTAGTGCGTTTTCACAACTAGATAACTAGGCGTACTCGTAACAAAAGTTAAGAATTTTAAAATGAAAACTCACTAGTGTAAACGTAGCCTAAAACGCAATCCTGGAGTTTTCAAACTGAAACAAGACTGCAACGTTTCCAAAAGTCTCCATTTTCGAGGGTCGAAAACGCCAGAGTAGTGTAAATGACAGGCGTAATTGTAGCAAAAGTTAAGGTGTTCTAAAACGAAAACGCACTATAGTGTAAATGTAGCCTAAACGCAAGCCTGGAATTTTCAAACTAAAACAGGGAGTGCAACTTTTTCTAAAGTCTCCATTTTCGAGGGTCAAAAATGCCAGAGTAGTGTAATCGTAGAAAAATTATGCATTTTAAAATGAAAACGCATTAGTGTAAACGTAGCCTGAAATGCAACCCTGGAATTTTCAAACTAAAACAGGGACTGCAGCGTTTTAAGTCTCTGTTTTCGACCTTCGTAGTAGTGTAAGAGTAATGTAAACGACAGGTGTAATTGTAGCAAAAAAATGTTTTTTTTTTAAATGCCGAAAATGACTTTTTCAGTTTTCGTCCAAAAGTTATAAACGGCTGAAAATAAAAAATAATATATTGATATTTAATATTAATATATTTTCTGTACAATTTTATTGTGTTACTTTCAATTGTGTTTCATTAAATCGAAAATAATAAAAATGATGGAGTTAAATTAAAAAGTCTTACAAAATTACTATATTATTTAATGAAATAATAAATAATACCAAGCATATGTGGGTTTCGATTTTTGGCCAAGTGCATCCAGAATTTTCATTTCATTTCATAGTTTTAAAATGAAAACACAATAGTGTAAATGTGGCCTAACACGCAACCCTGGAGTTTTTAAACTAAAACAGGGTCTTCAGCATTTTCACCGTTCTCCGTTTTCAAGGGTCAAAACGCCGGAGTAGTGTAAACGGAGACTGACACGGAAGTAGGGATGGTTCGATACCATAATTTTTGCTTCAGTACAATGCCAGAATGCGATACCTCAGTATCGATACCATACAATATAAAAAAAAACACACACACAATTTGTTGAGTCAACTTAAAATAATTTATTAGCCTGCAGCCTTAAAAATGTAAGTTTAGTCAACTCAAATAAGTTTAGTCAACTTGAAATGTTAAGTTGGACTAAGTGAAACAAACTATTTGGTTTGTTACTTAAAAGCTGGGCTTGTTACCCAGCTGCCTTAAAATTTTAAGTTGAATGAACTCAAATATCAAATATCAACAAATTGGTTTTTTACAGTGTAGGTAACAAATAACCAGCCTCAAAAGATAAGTGAACTGAAAACAACTTAGTAAGTAATGTTAACATGCTAAACATGTATTAGTTCATTTATCATTTATAACTAATTATTGACCTAGATTAATGTGTATTAAGTGCTGTAATACTGTTAGGTCAGCTTACCTAATAAATTTTAACAAAGGTTGCTTTACTGTAAAGTGTTATTCTATCAGTCAGAGTATTCAAAATCACGTTATTATCTCTCTCTCTCTCTCAGAGAGACTCTCTCTGATTGTTGTCAGATTTCAGACTCAGAGAAAGAAAAAGCATTAAATATAAATCTCTCTTGCGCTCTCTCGACTGCTTCATATTAGCGGTCAGATGTGCGGCAAAGACATTCCCTTCTTATTATTGATATTAAAATGAATATAGCAAAACTCTTCATTCACATTCAATTAATATTTGATTGTTTGAAATGAAAGTGCAAATACCATGTAACCAAAGCTAAACTGGTTTAGCGTGTCACACACATCTGAGCTTTCGTGTTTACTCTGTATCACATCTTAGGTATGTGCGGTGATCAGTTGTGAATTAAAGTTAATTAAAACTGAATTTATGAATGATGAATGATGCATGATGAATGATGAATGGTGATTTACTACTTTCGAGCGTGTTGATGGAGTTTCATCTTGCAGCAAATTAGGGCAAATGATAGTATCGAACTGTTTGAAATAATATATGCCGGTATTTTCCCAGTACCGATATACGGTGCATAGTTGAATAAAGTAGTTATTTTTGCTTGCTTTGCGCACAAAAATATTCTCGTAGCTTCATAACATTACTGTTAAACCACTGATGTTACATGAACTATTTCAGGGGTCTCCAACCTTTTTTATTCCACGGACCGGTTACGGTTTGAAAATATTCTCGCTATTTAAAAATTTTTTAGAAATTTAAAACAGAAATATTTCCAATATTGCGACTTAACCCCCAAGCGTAGCTATGTATATTAAACGCAGGGAGATGTGAAGGAGGAATCAAGTCTGTATGCCGCGCTTTATGAAACATGTCTCTATGCTTGTGCTTGCTTCGGGTGTGTGCTAGAACAGCGTGTAAGTAACGAATTGAGTTCTGTTTTGCTTCTTCTTCTTGAACGTGTAAATTGGCATATTAATCTGCGAATCACATTCCCGAACGTATCACGGATCAACTGCGGTCCGTTTAAGCCCTAATAGGCTTTATGACAGATCAGAGCAATTTTTTAATTACTAATTTAACATGAAATCATCAAATTGCTACTCCATGTCAATCACATACAATCAAAGAGCAGAATAATTAGAACAATCAATTACCCCCAGTATATAACAGAGCATCATATCTATACAAATGTTCCCCAGAACCCGGTAGAAATTCTGCCACGGCCCGGTTGTGGGTCGCGACCCTATTTTATCGATGTCCTTACTACCTTTCTGGGCCTTGATTATGTCAGTTGCATTGCTGTTTTAGCAGGGTCAGAAAGCTTGGATTTCATAAGAAAATATCTTAATTTGTGTTCTAAACATGAACGAAGGTCTTACGGGTTTGGACTGGCATGAGGGTAATTAATGACAGAATTTTAATTTTGGGGTGAACTATCCCTTTAAGAGAATATTAAATAATAATAAAAAAGTTATGGCACGAAAAAATGTTATAAAAAAAAAATAAGATTCTGCACTGTTAAAAACCTGGTTAATTCAGCGTTTTAAAGGCAGAAATAAAAACAGTATATGTACATTTTGTGTGTGTAAATATAGTATGTAACCTGACACAAGCTCAGTAAGTACAAAAGGCCTAGATGCATTTGCGTCGCTTCAGTCTGAGTGACACACGGAAACTTTGACGCTTTGCGTTTGTACAGTAGCTCACAGTACTACATGTGCAGGGCGGAGCTTGACGTCCAACATAACATTGACAGCGCAACTAGTTTGGTTTAGTCTGGCACGGCAGGAACCTCGACGCTACAGATGCTACGACGCTGGCTTAATTCAGCTTAGAAACCTAGTCCAATTACCATGCGGACAGGAGGAGAAATCCCTCCGTGTTCACCGCCGAGCCACTGAAGAAGCGTGAACGTGAAGGTTTCCTCATGACAGCAGGACTGGAGATGCGAGCGTCGCTCTCGTGGGCTCTGTCTTCAGGGCGAGATAGCTAGACTTTTCTCATCTTATCTGTAAGCCGTTTGTTATTCTTCCACCAAAGAGCTGCGAGTGGGATTTCCTTCGTCAGATTAGACTTTTCTCCAGCTCGCTTCTTATCATGGAGATGTACACGGACGTCTTACTAGTCACTGCAAACGTTGGATCACTCTTTGACAATGTAAGTCACGTCTGTTTAAATCCCTTATTATTTTCCAGCTGGAATATGCGCAGTAATGCGCAGGCTTTCGTTATTTCACAACTGCTTCTTTTGCAACTGAACGCAGTTGGCTAGATAACCTGCTGCTGAACGCTACCTGTATTTCTTGGGTAACGTTATATTCTTAAAAAATAGTCGTTATATGAATATATAGGTAGGCCAAAACAACCTTTTGAATAGCTGCCGTTTTCAAAAAGCGCGTTTGATTATTACACTCTGTACATTTCAGCCTGTATTATTTTATAACTCAACCGCTGTTATAATCTAAGATGCCGTTCACAAGGGACGCCTTCATGCGTCATTCTGCGCTGTTTTATTATTATTAATATTATTTTATTATAAACACGAGCTGGACTAACCTACTTTGCCGTTGATTTTACAGCTTTTGCGTCTCTTTTTTTAAGACGTCGTATCCAGTTAAAAGAAGTTCAACTTTTAAAACGCGTCTCCGTTCCGTTACGCCGCGTCTCGCTGTTTTTGAACGCAAGAACGCGTCCTGCGCCAGCGTCCCCGACGCTTCTCATTTAATCAGTGATAGAGCTGGAGGTTCCTCCATGCTGTAGGTGCTGCAGTGAAACACACTTCAGGTTTTCTTCGCTCCACTGGGCCTTTCTCGCACTCGAGTCCCCAGTCTAGAGTGATATCCTCTCCCATTCACGGTGTGCTCTCTGACAGCACCTCCCCACAGGTCTAACGACCTATCACACACCGCGCCACCGGTCTGTGTGTGTATTCAAATAAAACAGGAAACTGACAGTCAGTTGTGAGATTTTTCAAAGCGCTACCGCGAAACTGGGGAGCTGAGCTGCTGCAGCACTATATAGGGTACTACTAAACACTCTGTCCTGCAGTTATGAAAGTCTAAAATAAGGCAAGATAATGTTAGTGTAGAAGAGAAAAACAAAACGTTCTTGTGAGCAGTCGCCTAATGTTGGCAGCAGGGTTTTTAGTTACTAAAACTAAAACCATCAAAAACGTTTTCGTTATGAACATCTAGACTAAGAATGTTAGTCCATACTTTCGAGAAAAAATACACTTGCGCTTGTGAATAGTAATAGTAATGTCAGCAGGGTTTTTATAGTTGCTAAAACTGTAATAAAAAGCCACCAAAAACATTTTTGTTTACCTAAAATATATCTAAAATAATCTAATTATTTTTTAACTTGTTGGCAATGCAGCCTTTCTCATTTTCATTTAGTTTAAATTCAGTAAAAACGAAAATAACTAAAACTGAACCTTAAATAAAAATTAAATAATACCAGTGAAAAGCTTTTGAACAGTAGGGTTTTTAATATGAAAAATACAGCAAAAAAAGTAAAATCTTTAAATATTTTTACTATTTCAATGAAGTTTTATATTTGATTATATTTTAACATGTAATTTGTTCTTGTGATCAAATTTTCAGCATCATTACTCCAATTTCCAGTGTCACATGATCCTTCAGAAATCATTCTAATATGCTGATTTGCTGTTCAACAAACATTTATTATTGTTGTTATTATCAATATTTAAAACAGTTGAGTAGATTTTTTTCAGGATGCGTTGATGAATAGAAAAATCCAAAGATCTGCATTTATCTGAAATAAAAAGGTTTTGTAACATTATAGACTATACCATTTAAAAGCTTGGAGTCAGCATTATTTATTTATTTATTTATTTATTTTGGAGGGGGTATTATAGAAATTAATACATTTATTCTTTAAATTGATCAAAAGTGATGATAAAGACATTTATAATGTTACAAAATATTTCTATTTCAGATCAATTCTGTTCTTCTTCAAAGAAACCTGAAAAAATTCTAATCAGCTGTTTTCAAAATATAAAAAAACATTTATTATTATTATTTTAAACAGCAAATCAGAATATTAGAATGATTTCTGAAGGATCATGTGACTGGAGTAAT